>JAGFPH010004971.1:13513-23674 GCA_018207615.1 Philaenus spumarius | reverse complement strand
GTCCATTTTAGTGAAAGAGGGTAGGACGTCGGAAGTAAAGCAACCAGTGGTTGGCTCGTATCCAAGTTGGCTAGATATTACTAGTTAAACTTTACTACAGTATACTAGCATGAGGCGTGGCCTCGAGTTGCGCAGTAGACTCGGAGTTGATTCGAGTGGGTGGGGGTCAGAATTTGGTACACTCGTTAGTTTTCCAAGTCGCTCGGACTAGTTAGACAGCCAAAAAATCCAACAGGAAGCAAGTTTTTTTGACCAGAAAAAACAGTTTTTTTTAGATCAAACGTACTAAAATAAAACATTTTGGGGGTTTATCTAAAAAATGAAATATAGAAAATTATTCTGCACATTTTGCTTTTTTACACGACCTTACGTCTGGTCCCCCTAAAATCGATCAAAACGTAAAATACCATAAAAGCACCCGGTATTATATACGAGATTGTTCTCTGCGAGCGAAGCGAAACAGTCCGTACTCGGAGCCCGCAAGGTCGAGGTGCAAACTCGCAAAGAAACTGCGAGCGAACGAAGCAGCGCGTTTGCCGGAGTTGGAGGCTGAGGTGCAAAAAAATTCTACTATATTTCGTACACGCAGGCAGCTATTCAGCACCCTCGTGAGTAGGCCAATTTCCCCATGTACAAGGTTGAAACCTTTAAACATATAAACTTAATTTCGAAAATTCACTCAACTCACGTCAGCGGTTCAGCTGCGTGATCGAATTATTTTTACATGAACTAGTTCTTGAACACGTTTTAAATCAATCGGTTCTAGAGATGACCTTATTTAGTAATAAAAAAAAAAAAATGGCGGCCAAACGGGAAACTGAACAGTTTAGGGCCTATGATTGTATTGGAACTTTTACTACAAATGATGAAATGAACGCGTAGGTGAATTAAAGCAATCAAGAGAATTTGTTTGCAAAACTTCTACATGGCTGAACTAGAACTTTGTTAGAGGAGGGCTGGGCTGGGAGGTAGGGTTAATACCGATAGATTCAAAGCACCAATGTTACTAAAATTAAAACACCATTCTCATGCCTTACTTGTAAATTATATACTAGCTGACCCGTACACGGAGTTGCCCATGGTGGTTGGTATTTTCAGTCTTTTTAACGTAATTGTATTCTTTTTAAGTGTTCAGTCAGTGAATGGTATTTGGCTTTAATATATATAGATCTTAAATAATAAAATCACTACTGTCATAATAATAAAAGATCTGAAATTATGATTTTAGTAACTTTGATCCCCCCAAACCCCTCCTAAAATTTCAAAATTTTTCATACCCTTTCTTAGTGCACCTATGGCCCTAGAGGAAGCTACATAGGCTACCAAATTTCATTCCAATCCGTTCGGTAGTTTTGAAGAAATAGTTTTTTAATAACTTTGATCCCCCCAAACCCCCCTAAAATTTCCAATTTTTTAAAACCCTCTTTTAGTGAACACTTATGGCCCTAGAGGAAGCTACATACCAAATTTCATTTTAATCCGTTCGGTAGTTTTTGAGAAATCGTGAGGAGTGAGTCAGTGAGTGAGTGGTATTTCGCTTTTATATATAATACTAGCTGAACCGTACGGCGATCCCCGTGGTGGTTGGTATTTTCAGTCTTTTTAACGTAATTGTATTCTTTTTAAGTGTTCAGTCAGTCAGTGGTATGTGGCTTTTATATATATAGATCTTAAATAATAAAAGCATTATTGTCATAATAATATAAGATCTGATTATGATTTTAGTAACTTTAATCCCCCCCTCCTAAAATTTCGACATTTTTCATACCCTTTCTTAGTGAGCACCTATGGTCCTAGAGGAAGCTACATACCAAATTTCATTCCAATCCGTTCGGTAGTTTTGAAGAAATCGTTTTTTTAATAACTTTGATCCCCCAAACCCCCCCTAAAATTTCCAGTTTTTTCAAACCCTTTCTTAGTAAGCACCTATGGCCCTAGAGGAAGCTACATACCAAATTTCATTTCAATCCGTTTGGTAGTTTTTGAGAAATCGTGATGAGTGAGTCAGTCAGTGAGTGAGTGGTATTTCGCTTTTATATATATAGATATAGATTAAGTTTATTTAAACGTTATTTATCTATACACGTAAATAAAATTGAAAAGTCTGTAATTTCGAATTAAATATTTTTACTAAGCTCATATGGTTATGCATTTTTATTTTGTCCGCCTGTTTGTCCGGGCTAATCTCCGGTATGGCTGAACCAATTTTGACGAAACTTTCACTTGCATGTAGAGGACTTTTCGGAGATCAATCTAGGCTGCTTTTTCTCCCGGAAATATTTATATTTTTTATTGAAAAATTGTGGACAAAACTACGGTTTTTGCGAACACACGTGACACGCGACCGTAATACATAAAACAACTGATTTGGATCGAAAGCTTAACACTTTGACAAGATAGTTTGTAATTTTACTGTAAACGCTGGTTTAACCGTTAAATATAAATCAAAACGGTATGCAATAATGTGAAATATACTCGTGGAATATGTTAAATACACCTCAAGAAATGATTTATCTACATATATAATATAAGCGAAATACCACTCGCTCACTCTCTGACTCACTCATCACGATTTCTCAAAAACTCCGGAACGGATTGAAAGAAAATTTGGTATGTACCTTCCTCTAGGGCCATAGGTGCTCATTAAAAAAGGGTTTGAAAAAATTCGAAATTTTAGGGGGGGATCAAAATTATTAAAAAACGATTTCTTCAAAACTACCAAAACGGATTGGAATGAAATTTGGTACGTAGCTTCCAATAGGGCCATAGGGTGCTTACTAAGAAAGGGTTTAAAAAATTCGAAATTTTAGGGGGGGTTTGGGGATCAAAGTTATTAAATCACGATTTCTTCAAAACTACCGAACGGATTGGAATGAAATTTGGTATGTAGCTTCCTTTAGAGCCATAAGTGTTTACTAAAAAGTGGTTTTAAAAAATTTGAAATTTTTTGGGGAGTTTGAGGGGTAAAAATTACTAAATCACGATTTCTCCAAAATTTCCGAACAGATTGGAATGAAATTTGGCATGTAGCTTCCTCTAGGGCCATAGGCGCTCGCTAAAAAAGGGTTTAAAAAAATTCGAAATTTTAGAGGGGTTTGGGGGGATCGAAGTTCGTAAATCATGATTTCTTCAAAACTAAACAACGGATTGGAATGAAATTTGGTATGTAGCTTCCTCTAGGGCCATAGGTGCTCACTAAGAAAGGGAATGAAAAATTTCGTAATTTTAGGAGGGGTTTGGGGGGATCAAAGTTACTAAAATCATAATTTCAGATCTTTTATTATTATGACAATAGTGCTTTTATTATTTAAGATCTATAATATATATAAAATCCAAATACCAATCACTGACTGAACACTTAAAAAGAATACAATTACGTTAAAAAGATTGAAAATACCAACCACCACGGGCAACGCCGTACGGGTCAGCTAGTAATTTTTATATTCGTTTGGGAGTTATGAGTAACTAACTGGCGGAAAACGAGATAAAGGTATACATAGATCGTTCTGGGAGAAACTCACTTCGTTTTTATGCCATGGAACTCGGATCAAAAATAGTTTTTTTTAAATTATTATTATTATTAATTGCGTGTCTACAATTTTTACGCGATAGTCCTTTTATTTAATCAGGTCTGCGACCAAAGCCGCAACTACCAGCTAATTGTTTAACTCAATAGAAACTTAAATTTATGTTCAGCAAAGGTTTATGTTTTAGGTACATAATAACTACCTTTGATGGAAAATCTTTGATCAATTTGACGATTCTTTGACAAACTAACTCGTTCATCAAACTTTGATAAATCTTTGACATGTTGTAAACTTTGACAAAGATAAAAAAAAATTGGTCTGCGTCGGACCAGTCGGTGGAAGTTATACTTCTTTGGCCATTCGTATACTTTCCTATAACTTTTGAAGAAAAAAAAATCCCAGCCGGGGATCGAACCAGGGATTCTAGCGTGGAAGTCGAGTGCGTTAACCACTCACCCACCGAGACTCTTGAGGTATCTCTTGCAGACAAAAGATATAAAAAGGCACTTTCCGGATTATACTCGTAACGCGTGACGCGGTTTCTCGACCGACACCCCATCCCGACTACAACGGGCGCAAAGAAGTATAACTTCAAGAATAAAGTACAAAAATATAAATACAGCTCGCATTTTTTAGATAACCTCCTAACCTCAAAATATACATTTTTTCAGTTTTCACATATATTCCTTGTGTTCCTTTCCTTTTATATTTATAACTAGGGGAGACCCCTGCGTGCTCCGCACGCCAACCACGTTGGGTACTATACACATAAGTTATGTTTTATTTACAATAGAGGTTAGGATTAATAACAATCTCAAAGCTAAGATGGTAAATAAAGTTGAACTTCCAAATAAAATTAATTCTTACATTTTATACCATCAGTTATAATAAAAATTAAAAAACCAGCAATGCTCAGGTCTACACTTTATAAACAAAACGATCAACACATTCCAGCAGTCAACAACTATACACCAGTCAACATTCCTCGATCCATTACAGCGTCTGAACCGAACGAATAAACCGAAACATAACCCCAAAGTATATCTAGTTTGATAACCCAAATAATCAAAGACATTTGACAGCTGATCAAAGAAATTAGACAGGTGTAATATGATCAAAACTTTGTCAAATAACTTAGATATTGTATTTTCTTCAGCTACGGAGTATCTACACGAAGACTGGCGTTGTGCATCATCTCTATGACGTCTACTTCCTGGCATAGTAAGTAGTTCGGAGAACTGATATGTGCAAGCAATGTAGGCGTTTTGGCAACACGGTCATTATGTTTAGAATAACTTCATTTACGCGTATTTAACTCTTTAAGTAGTAAAAATATCGATACATAATTTAAGGTTAAACATAAAAGATTATTAACCATAGGAAAGATGAGCTATTGCAGTGACCCTTATGGTGAGATTTAAGGTCGGGAGTAGAAAATGAGCACCGATCATGGTCTCGAGAACACGTTTTTGGGCGTCATTAAAAATGTTATATATACAGAATGTTCAGAAAAAGGGTTGCAAGAATGCAGAGCGCGATTCCACAAATCAAAATAAGATGAAAAGTTCCAATAATGCTCCAAAAATGCTCCGTTTTCTGTTTAACCGCCATTTTTTTACAAAATAATTAATATCTGGAGAAATATTTGACTGATTGAGTTAAAACTTGGCATGACAGTTCAACTGTCAAAACAATCGGATGAAGGAATAGTTAAGTTATTTGTAACTAGGGGAGACCCCTGCGTGCTCCGCACGCCAACCCCCAAAGGAACCTTCTAAAAACATATGTTGTTTTATTTTCAATAAAGGTGTAGGATTAATAATAACCTCAAAACTAAGATGGTAAATAATGTTAAATGTTCAAATTAAATTATTTCCTATATTTCATAACAGAAGTTATAATAATGGTTAAAAGAACCAGCAAGGCTCAGGTCTACACTTTAAAATCCTAACCTAAAATCTAGAAATACAAAAATAATTGCTTCAAATTTTGAAATCAGCTGTTAATGGAAATATTGGAGGAAACAGCTATATTACCTGTTATTTTATTCAATTGGTTGCTATGGTAATAAATGTAAATACATGTGTAGGTTTATCATTCTAAGCATAACCTAAGAATTTTTTCCCACTAAATTTACAAATAATGAAATAAAAAAAGGGTTTTATCGAAATGAGTTAAAGCCTATGTTACTCAGGGATAGTGTAGCTTTTTATTAGTAAAACTATTTTTTCAATCGGTTCAGTAGTTCCAGAGATTACCCCAACATAAAGAAAAAAAAAAAAAAACCTTTACCTCTTTATAATATTAGTATAGATAATTGGTTAGTTCAACCCGGCATCCTATACCAACACAGTGAAAACACCAATATTGTATGTACATATGCTGTCATTATCTTTAACTAAGTTATTATCCTTCATCCGATTGTTTCGACAGTTACACCATCCGATAAGGAATCAAAAGGGCCACAAAAAAAGGTGTCTTAACAATTTTTGTTAAAATGTACGGTTTTTGAGTAGTTCAGTTTTGAAATTTTCAAATAGCCGCCATTTTAAAACGCACCGTATATCATTGGATACAATCGATTATTTTTCTTGAGATAGATCATTGTTAGGTTAAGCTTCATGCCAAGTTTGAACTGTTATCAGAAGGTTATCAGTCAAACCGTTCTCTAGATATGAATTATTTTGTAAAAAAAATGACAGATATGTGGGAAGCGATGCATTTCCAAACCTATGTTTATGGGAACTTTTTTCTTTATTTTTTCACTAGTTTAACACGTTCTGAAAGTTTTTCCGTTTCTTCCTGAATCGCAGTGTATACATGTGTTCGCACTCTAGCGACCGCATTTTACGTCGGATTTGGTCCAAATTTGGTTAACGCGTTGGTTGTCTAAGTCGCTATCAATACTCATTAATAAACTTCCCGAAAAATACAGTTAAATACTTATAATCCTTTTAAAAACAGCTTTAAGGTTGTGCTACACTACTCCAGTAAAAGCATCGAATCCAGTGAGCCAAGCATGTGAATGCTGGCCTATGTTATTACAGTGGTAAAACGCACAAGCATGGCTAAAGTATCACTATAGTACACACTTTCGTTTTTACTAATGCGGATCTTATCAGTGAATTTCCATAGGAAAAATGAGCTATTGCAGTGGCCCTTATGGTAAGACCCAAGGTCGGGAGTAGCAAATGAGTACCGATCATGGTCCCCAGAACACGTTTTTGGTCATTACAAATTTTATAAAACTATGTATGTGTTCGCACTCTAGCGGCCGCATTTTAAGTCCGATTTGGTTCAAATTTGGTACACACGTAGGTCGTCTACGTCGCTCGGACGAGTTCTTTAGCCAAAAAAAATCCAACAATCGGAAGCACGTTTTTGACCGGGAGTAACTATTTTTTGAGATTTTTCCTACGAGAATGAATTTGTTTTCAAGTTTTTTCTACAAATATAAATGTAGGATGTTATTCTGCACGTTTTGTTTTTTTACGCGACCTTATAGCTCGCTTGGTTCCCCTAAAATCGATCAAAACGTAAAATACCATACCGTTTAAAGCCATGTGGTGGATTCTACCGTGTTGTTGGCGTGCGAAGCACGCAATGCTTTGTGTATTGAAGACACTCCCAATACGGGGGTTGGCGTGCGAAGCACGCAATGCATTGAGTATTGAAGATACTCCCAATACGGGGGTTGGCGTGCGAAGCACGCAATGCTTTGTGTATTGAAGATACTCCCAATATGCGGAATGGCGTGCGAACCATTTTGCAGCTATTCAGCACCGTCGTGAATAGACCTGTTTCCCAAATTGTTGGTTGAAACCGTAAAACATAGGCCTATAAAGTTGTTTAACTCACGTCAGCGGTTCAGCTGCGTGGTCGAATTATTGATGTAACTGAAATGGTTAAACTCTTTTACCACATCTATTAGTATTTGAATTATGTATTTTAAAGATGTACTTTGTTATTTTATATAGTGATTTTTTTAATTGTTAAGTGTTGGTGTAATCTAAAGTTGACTATAAGTATAATTTATAAATAGTTATAGGTGCGACACGTCTTGTTTAGCAATATAGAAAATACAGCACTTGAGAAAAAAGCAATAGAGATAAATGAAATGAAATCTCACAAATTATCGATCTTACCAAACTTTAAATGGGCCACTTCGCCTGAATTGATGTTGGCAATGGTACGCCTACACAATTTTTAATTTGTTTTTGATAAAAGGCCGCCATTTTACATTATGGTGCCCAACTTTCTTACAAAACCCCCTATTTTCTATTCAGCTTATGGATTTTCTTCGAAATTCTTTGCGTGCTTCTCATTTCAAGCAATTCCATAGGAAAGATGAGCTATTGCAGTGACCCTTAAGAGACACCTGAGGTCGGGAGTAATAAATGAGCACCGATCGTGGTCCCCAGAACACGTTTTGGGACGGTATTAAAAAATATATTAGTAAATTATGCGATCGCACTCTAACGGCCGCATTTTAAGGCCGATTTGGTCCAAATTTGGTACACACGTTGGTTGTCTAAGTCGGACAACTTCATTAGAAAAATAACTTCAACAACCGGAAGCACCTTTCTGACTGGAGATAACAGTATTTTTTTTGAGTTTGAGTTTTCGTGCTAGAATAAAATCTTTTTGGGGTTTTATCGAAAAGAAAATATATATATAAATGTAACGTACGACTGTGCACATTTTGTTTTTTACACGACTTTATAGCTCACTTGATTCCCCCAAAATTGTTTAAACGTAATCTATATATATAAAAGCGAAATACCACTGACTCACTCATCACGATTTCTCAAAAACCACCGAACGGATTGAAATGAAATTTGGTATGTAGCTTCCTCTAGGGCGATAGGTGCTCACTAAGAAAGGGTTTGAAAAAATTCGAAATTTTAGGGGGGTTTGGGGGATCAAAGTTATTAAATCACGATTTCTTCAAAACTACCGAACGGATTGCAATGAAATTTGGTATGTAGCTTCCTCTAGGGCCCATAAGTGTTCACTAAAAAAGGGATTAAAAAATTGGAAATTTTAGGGGAGTTTGGGGGGTAAAAATTACTAAATCACGATTTCTCCAAAATTACCGAACAGATTGGAATGAAATTTGGTATGTATCTTCCTCTAGGGCCACAGGCGCTCGCTAAGAAAGGGTTTAAAGAAATTTGGGGGGGATCAAAATTATTAAATCACGATTTCTTCAAAACTACAGAACGGATTGGAAGGAAATTTTGTATGTAGCTTCCTCTAGGGTCATAGGTGCTCACTAAGAAAGGGTATGACAAATTTCGAAATTTTAGGAGGGGTTTGGGGGGATCAAAGTTACTAAAATCATAATTTCAGATCTATTATTATTATAACAATAGTGCTTTTATTATTTAAGATCTACATATATATAAGAAAAATACGACTCACTGACTGAACACTTAAAAAGATTACAATTACGTTAAAAAGACTGAAAATACCAACCACCACGGGCAACGCCGTACGGGTCAGCTAGTATACCATAAAGTACCCGGTTTAAATTCACGAGGGGGCATCTCCTGATCCGAGTTTGTACTGGAGAAAACTGAATCGTAGCTGGAGGCTTAGGTGAAAACAAATTCTACTAGCATATTTTGAACTCCCAGGCAGCTATTCAGCGCCTTTGTGGGTAGACCAATTCCCCAAATTGTTGGTTGAAACCCTAAAACCATATTAAACTTAATTTTGGAAATTCAGCGTTCAGCTGCGTGATCGAATTTCTTTTTAGTTCCTACCAGCTAGTTGCTGGAGCTTTTAAAAAATGTAAAAAAAATTAAAATTCATGCCCAATTTACACAATGTGTTTGGGTTTAAAAAGAATAAAGTCTTAAAATGAAGTAAAAGTCTAAAAAAATCTAAATCGGTTCATCCGTTTGGGAGCTAAGATGCCACAGACACACACGTGAAACTTATAACACTCTCTGTTTGAGTCGGGTGTTAAAAAAATAGGGTTTTTTAAGATTTTTTTAGGAGGACATTTTTCAAAATTGGTTTATATAGCTCACACCAGTTAGGTTCAACTCCCACATTTAACCAATAATTTTTGGGCTCCCAAACGGTGGATAAATTAAAAAGATCGCCCTGTATAACCTTCAAATTTGATTTAGTTTGTGAGTTTTAAAACGTCAGCAATCACTCTTAATTCAATATTATGACGTAGAATCTGGAATTATTAAAAATAAACAGGCAATAAATATATTTACGAACATAACCTCAATTGCGTCAGAATGTTTAATTTAATAACGAACTCTTTAATGATTCCACTTCAGTTATTTACTTGTTATTGCGTTAATTTGTATTTAAGAATAGGGGAAACACCTGCGTGCCCCGCACGCTAACCCCGTTGGAACCTTCTGTACACATAATCATGTTATGTTTTCTTTATAATACAGGTGTAATAACCCCAAAACTAAGATGGTAAATAATGTTAAATGTTCGAATCAAATTATTTCTTATATTTTATAACAGCAGTTATAATACAGGTTAAAAGAACCAGCAAGGCTCAGGTCGACACTTTAATAAAATAACTAACCTAAAATTTAAAAGTACAAATAGTTGCTTCAAAGTTTCAAATCAGCCGTTAATGGAAATATTGGAGCAA
>JAGFPH010004970.1:66775-106873 GCA_018207615.1 Philaenus spumarius | reverse complement strand
GAGTAGTTTTCTCTCTAACTTTGTATACATACAGACAGACATTTTGTAAAAACCACGTTTTTGGACTCAGGGGGTCCCAAAATGCATATTTTCACAAAAATCTCAACATCGATTTTTTTTGCGATCACTATACTTTCTCTATACTATATATATTGAGAAAGTACAAAATCCTTTCAGTTGTCTGATTGTTTATTTTATATATCATTGTAAAGAGGTAAGTCGTTACAGCTGATTCATACTTTCTCAGGGTTTCTATAAAGTTTTCAATAATATCAATCTTCAGAAATAAGTAAGAAATGTACAATTACTTTTCAATACGGTACATATAGTCATGTTTTTATAGTATTGTCTTAACAATGTCAATTGCAGTAAAACATACTTACTATGTTTACTGTCATATAACACCATTCCGAATACCTCAATATAAAGTCTCATTCTGTAATGCACACAGGTCATTCAGGGGTTGGTGAAATGAGCCAAAATTAATAAAAAAACGTACGTGGAGAAACTCTTCTCTTATTAGCTACCTGCTATTTTGTTTTTTTACTAAATAATTTATATCTCTAAACGGCACTACCGATTGAGTTCAACATTTTCACGTTACTGAAAATACTAGTTTTTTTAAACTATTTTTCATACTGTTTTAATACTAATTACGTACTATGTTTTATTACTTAGATTGAGTGATCTACTTGTACAAGGGGGATTAAACCCTTGTAAAACATCTGGTGTGCACATCACACAACTTTCCTTACCAAAATAGATGCTGTATCAATTACCAAATTTTTCGAGCGAGAGATTGATGATACCATTTTCGAGTTAATAGGAGTATCCGTTTCGAAGAAAGCGGTACTAACTTCAAAACGGTTAATCCCACGGACCTGATTTTGGTCTCAATCGATTTCTCACCCCCAAAAATGTCAAGGTCGATACCAAACACGGCTAGTTTAAAAAAAAGTCATTTTTGCCCCCAAAAAGGGCGTTTTTGGGGTCAATTTTTGAAAAAATGGAAAAAGTTGAGTGGGGTATCTTTTTTGACATTCTTTTGGACGCTGAATCGAATGAGACCATTTTCAAGTCGATAGGACCAGCCATTTCGGAGATACAAACAAAATAACTTGCGTTTTTGTAATAACTTTTTTCAACGAATTTTTAAGGGTATATAGCGTACATAGCGTGTTAAGGGGGTCTGAGTAGAGTATGTTAGCAAAGTTTAATCAAAATCGTTAGAGGGGTTTTGGAGTAAATACCAAAAATGTGCTAAAAACTGGTCGCACGGTAAGACACCAACTCCGATTTGCTTCAAATTTACATGGGTTAAATTGTTTACGTGTTTGAAGATATCCTGTAAATTTCAGCTTGATCCGTCCAGCCGTTTGCCCTGTGCACTCCGGACACACACACACACAGACACACAGACACACAGACACACAGACAGACCAATTGCCAAAAATGCATTTTTTGGACTCAGGGGGCCTTGAAACGTAAAGATATTATGAAAACTCGACATCGAATTTTTGGGTCGATCGCAATACTTACCTTACCTAGTATAGGGTAAGGAAAGTAAAAATAACAGATGTATCATATTTAACATTACAATGTTATTTAAATGGGGAAAAATTGTAACTTTGATTGGCCATTGTGTTGGATAAGAGTCAACATACAGACTTGCGCTTTGCGCCAATCTTCTTCTTTTATCAAGGTCTTTAAAATGAGGTGTCACTCAATAGGGGTTCCCATTTAAAATGGTCGAGTTACGACCAAAATACCAGTTGAAATTTACGATACACCAAAAAAACTCCATTTTTGTTCATGTTAACAATCCCCAAAGCAAATCTGACTGTTTCCATTAATACAAAAAATAATAGGGGGGGGGGGGGGGGCTTTTAAGACACCTGGTATGTATTTTATTAAGTGATGTGAGTTGTAGAAATTGTGGTCCGGCAATCGTGTTTATTTACGTTTGTTTGTGCGCTCCGATGTCATTGAAAAGATACGTCTAATATTTTCCGAGTTGAATAAGTTGTGAATTGAGTTTAAAGCGTTTTATTTTCCGTTATAAATAATTACTTTAAATCTTGTTAATCATACATACATTTATTTAAGACGTCTAGAAATAGAATTGAACATTACAATTACGTATAGAGCATTTTCTTGCGTATACTTTTTGCACCTCTGCCGCAATATGGCGTAGGATCGTAATTTAAACTTTCCTTATTCAGTTATTAGTAATACTGGAAATATTGTATGACATCGGTTCATTCTTAATAAAATTTAAGAAATACATTTACTTGGCACTATTTACTCAGCCTTACAACTACTATCATAATTGTATTCCAATAAAAGTAGAGGGAATAAGAGGAGTGTACCGCAGGGTGTTCCAGGGTGTGCCGGGGTCTCCTCCAACCCCAAAATTTGCCCCAAAAAATCCACCCGCCACCCCAAAAATGCCTCCTACAATCCCCTTTCCCCGCCCCCGGCCCAAAAATTCCTCCCACCACCTACCACCTACCACCCCTTTGTTCCCGCCCCAAACCAGAAAATTCCCCTCACCACCCCCGGATCCCCCTGCAAAACCCTTCTACCAACCTCTTTTTCCAGTCCCAGGTCCAAAAATTCATCCCTCCACCCCTAAAATTCCTTCTATCACCCTTTTATTCCCGGATCACTCCCTAAAAATTCCACCCAACACCCAATTATTCCCGGGTCACCCCTCACCCCAAAAATTCATCCCAACCTCCCCAAAAACTTTGACTAAACATAATTCCCACCCCACCTTTTTTAAACCATATCCAAGGCTACCCTCTCCCCTATAAACCTAAGGCTAAAATCAACTCTCTCTTTTAATACAGGTGGATCCATGACTAAAAAATAAATCCAAACCCCACCTTTTTTAATCCTTACCAAAGATCACCCATCAAACATCTTTTCCTTTATTACATTTCACAACAGATATCCCCTCCTCTATAAACATAATGGTGAAAAATAACTTTCTTTTTTTATTTTTGACAATATATTTCAAAAAGTTTTCTCTTTCTGCTGATATATAAAGGGGTTTGACTTCTACAAAGAACACTAATTTCATCAACTTAGAACTTCAAGCATCTGACGGGGGAAACATATTTGGTGAGTATTGAACTGCTTATATTTATAATTATACAAAGGAGTATTTTTACTTTGGAATATACCAAATTGATGAACAATATAAATACGCTACCCAATACTAACATCAAACAAATTATATGAATATACTAAAATACAGTATTTTTACTCTATTAAATTTATATAGATAATATTTTTCGTATATTTACTGAATTAAAAAAATATATCAATCTTAAATGCATGGGCTAAAAAACGAATAATAATAACAAACAAAAACTAATATTAATATTTAATATATTTACTTATTCTCTTTACTTATTATGATTACAGTTAAAAAATGGAACATCTCAAAGGATATCTGAACACAGTAAAAGCCCAGGAAACAACTAAACTGTCAGACTTAAGGATTGGAGTCCCTTACAGCATTGTACAGTTTGAGAGAGTTAGGACGCGATACGGAGATGCAGTAATAGTCGTTTTAGAAGGACTGGTTGGAGACTGTTTTTTTCTGAAAGTATACCTACCCAAAAGAGAGAGTTGATTTTAGCCTTAGGTTTATAGGGGAGAGGGTAGCCTTGGATATGGTTTAAAAAAGGTGGGGTGGGAATTATGTTTAGTCAAAGTTTTTGGGGAGGTTGGGATGAATTTTTGGGGTGAGGGGTGACCCGGGAATAATTGGGTGATAAAAGGAATTTTAGGGGTGGAGGGATGAATTTTTGGACCTGGGGCTGGAAAAAGGGGGTGGTAGAAGGGTTTTGCAGGGGGATCCGGGGTTGGTAAGGGGAATTTTCTGGTTTGGGGCGGGAACAAGGGGGTGGTAGGTGGTGGGAGGAATTTTTGGGCCGGGGGGCGGGAAAAGGGGGTTGTAGGAGGCATTTTTGGGGTGGTGGGTGGATTTTTTGGGGCAAATTTTGGGGTTGGGGGAGACCCCGGCACACCCTGGAACACCCTGCGGTAACTCCTCTTATTCCCTCTACTAATAAACATCCGTTGTAAAGGTCAAACCCTTAAACGAACGTATTTTTAGGTATTGATTGAATTTAAAATTACGTATTTATTAACACTCGCGATGCATTCATGCCTCTCCCTAATGAAGCGCTTCACTACAGTTAAATGTCAAATCAATTATCCCAGCTTACCGATCGAACGTAAAGAATAACAACCGAGGCGCATGCGCACGTGTTTGTTTGCCAACAATAGGCACACATCTCTGCTCTTAATAGCTTTTTAATCTGGAATACCACCGCGGTATTAAGCAACGTGAATTAGCAGATTTCTCGTGAAATTAATGGCGGTTAATGAGTTCCCGCTCGTTATTAATATTCGTGAATTAATAACCGCCGTTAAAATGTGAACTACTCACACTTTTGTAGGCCACGGTCGTTAAAGATGTTAACCGTAGCAAGGTCGGAGCCGCTCCTCGTTTGTTTTGCGAAGAAACCGTGGATGTTGAAATAATTCGGTACGGTTGCGGCAGAAGTGTGCTGAGATCGTGGAAGATCCAGAGGCTATTGTTTGATGCGACGGTACACGACTTTGTGATTATTCTCGATCCGGACGGTCAATAATTGCGACAGATCGAATCAATAAGATCCTTATCGGTCGGCCAAACTAGGATTAATTTTCGATCCCCGATTGCGTAACCATGGCTACGGATATGAAGTGTTGCGTAATGGAGCGCCTAATGATCCGAGATGAGCAAACAATATAGACTGGGAAATAATATTCATAGAGTTGTATTCATGAGGCCGGCAGAGGTGTGAGGTTTATTTGCGTTTAATTACAGCAATTGTGTATCATCATAGAACTGGCATTAAAGTCTTATTGGCTTTGGAAACGTACTCAACCGTTTGAAAGGAATGAATACGTAACTAAACAAAATCAAATGTATAATATCAACCTTCGTATTAAAAACATTCACAAGTGGAATAAATTCACATTTTTTAAATACATTATGTTACTTATAAAATAATTCAGTATAGCTTCAAACGTTTGGTAGCTCTATTGATACATATTTCTAGAGATATATGTGTTCGATTGTCGTTCGGTTTGTTATAACTGAAAGAAAATGCTATAATTATTATTAAAAAAATATGAAATCTCATTTTTATTTCATCGGTATGTTTATTATTTTATAAGAGCATTTTTTTTGGTCTTTTTTGTTTAAGCTTAAAACCCTATTGAAACATATTTCGGCAGATCTAGCTGGCCGATTTGTGTGCAGTTTTTTTTAAATGAAAGAAAATATTGGCATTATTATCCAAAAACTATTAAATCTCATAGTTATTTCATCGGTATGTAGGCCTATATTTATTTTGTGTAATTTGCTTTTAATTTTAAAAAATATTTAAAAATTTCATTTTTATTTTATCATTACATTTAAAATGGCGCCTTGTGGTTTTTGTTTTGTTTTTTGTTTTAGGTTACAGCCCTATCGATACCTAATTCTGGACATCTACCGGGGCGATTTTGGTATGGTTTGTTTCAAATGGAAGAAAATGTTGTCATTTTAATAACAAAAAATACGAGATATAATTATTATTTCATAGTTATAATGACAAGGACACTTTTTTGGATTTTTTGGTTTTAGATTACTTATTGATGACTATTCCTGAAGATTTACTTTGCCCTCAACCTTTTTTCCAACACATCTGATACAGCCGACCTCGAGAGGCCTTTTCACCTAGTTCAATATAAACATGTTATATACTTTTTGTATACAGTAGAACATTTATACTTCCAAACTTGGTAAATTATCGTTTGACATTGTCTTACATCAACGCAACATCTACAAACTTCAATATCTTATATTTACTAATTATTTAACCAAGATTTAAATCTCTAAATTTTAACTGGTTTTGATAATTTCGTGTTTCATGACGGTCGCAAGAATATTTTTTTTCACAAAATACTTAAATTTAAAATCCTTAATCTTTACAAAAACAAATTACCGCTAGGAAGATAATTTTTAGTGAATGCCAAACGAACCATACCTACTTATTGGGGCAAAAGCAAGTTATGTGAATTTGTCAAATTGAGCGCTCTGAAAATAGTCTATCAAAACTTTGAACGTTTCTGAACTGCATCCCACCTGCTTTTTCACGATCTAGTAATCTTAAGAACACCAACAAGTATAGCACTGTATCAGACATTTTTGGCGGGCAAAAACTTAGTATTGACTGTTTTACACAAGGTAATAATTGGTAAAAACCACCCTCCCCCCCAAACTGTTCGGGGTTTCGTCTAAGTGTTCCTTAGAACTAGCACAACAATATAGCTAGCCATCAGAAAGTTCGGCACACCTCACCTCCCTTTTCCACCCCTTCGAAGGATATATCTTTTCTGTGTGCAACATTTTGGAAAAACCGTCTATAAAATAAGTATGTAGTATGCATTAATGGTCGATTAAACTTAATTAACCTTATTGTTCAACCCTTATAATTTACTAAACTACCCTGATGTACCTTAATTATGTTTTAAAATTTCAATGTATGCAATAAAAACATATGTTTTGTATTAATTATTCCACCCCGTTCAACTTTGACGTGAAAAATACTATTTGTTTCCAAATAAATTTATTGCATAAAGATCACTTTTTTCTAGTTTATATAAACTTTAATTTACTTTTTTGTAGCTGTTTTCCACTTAACATTTTTTTAAAGCACTAGTTACATTTTTAATATATATAAAAAGGCCTGACACGTTGTGAATTAGCTAAAATTACCTTTCTAACAGAACTGTCCAAGAATCAGAAAGTTCAACTTGCCGTTTTTACGTAAATGCCTCCACCCGACAGTCCCCAACGTGCTTTCAAAGTCTAGGTAAGCGTTTCTAAGTGGGAGTAGAATATATGTATATCCGACTGTTTACCGACACCCAAAAAAATCACTTTCTATTATACTAATAGGCACTAAACCCATTATAAAATATAATTATACTACTGAATATTTGTATTTTCCCAGACAAACATATTCAATAATTTGACACGTACAAGGTCTTTTCAAACAATTTATGTTTATTTTGATTTTTGTTGTAATTTTTCTACTTACAAATATCCCCAGCAAGAGTTAGTTTGATAAAATTAAAAACTAAAAAACATAAACCAACGGGATCCACATGGTAAATATCAGGTTTTGGTCCATGTTTTATCACTTGTAATTTAGTTAATTTATGTTTGTGCATTTCTAATTGTCCTAATCTCTAAGACTCTGTTCTATTCATCAAATTACATTTTTATATTTACAGTCATTTCGTAAATTGTTTTCTGTTATTATTCACACAACACTTTACTTTCCTTTATTCTTCAATAATAGTTGGCCATTTCATGTAGTAGTAAATAAATATTTTATTCAATATTATTATTAATTTATAGAGACATTTGAAATTTATTTTTGTACCCAAAATATAAAATACATTTTTTCTAGAATAAGAAACAACTCTCTAAACTTATGATTGTTAGTTTTTCTATGTTTTGGCTTTAGGCTTTTTACAAGATAACGTGAGTTGATACAAACTCAGAATTTGTATCCGCAAATGATTTAAACTGTTCCCATAAATAATCACTAAAATATGGACAACCATACTATCGAAGCAATTATTCTATTACACACAACACCACTGAAGGCAAATGTCTAAAACAGTTATTTGTGCCTTGAGGGAGACTAAGATACCTTCTTACCTTTATCCTCCGACTAAAGTTTTAGTAAATAATTTGTGTTTTACTATGAAAGAGTTTTTTTTTTTTAAACATAGATATTTACATATTTACAAAAACAATTGCGGTTATGAGAAGAATACAAAGACACGGAAGTTCTTTGATGCATTGTTGTTTCAGATCTTTTTTACGCACATTAAATTTAAAATAAAAATAAATTCACACAACTAAATTAAAATAAGAAATTTGGAAAATATAATTTTTTAGACCAAATTAAATTGCGCTACATTTGAAGCTGCAATTTCTTACGCTTTCATGTGACACTAACCTTTAAAAGAATTACTTTATAAATTGCACACCAGTCGCGGTAATTGCAACTTTATTTTGAAATATTTCAAATACAAGCGGCTTAATCGTTCCTAATTATTGTGGAAACCTTTTAAATGAAATTGCAGACGACAGTGGTTACAGAATGTGTTTTTGCCAGTGTAAGAGCAGTGGAGTATAATTGTATTAGTTTAACAGTTTCCTTGTTGATAGATAACCTCTCTATTAAATATATCTATTCGTGTCAAGTGCATACCATCTTACGTATGTTATTAAGTTCTGCTAAATCTCGAAATTATTGTTTTTTGTTATTGGAGATCTTACAGGCCTACTTACAGTACAAAATAATTCGATCAAGCAGCTGAACCTCTGACGTGAGTTGAGCGAATTTCTAAAATTTTATGTTTATATGTTTTATGGGTTTAACCAACTATTCGGGAAATTTATAGCTGCCTGCGTGTGTGAAATATATTAGTAGAATTCGTTTGCACCTAAGCCCCAGCTCACGTGTTGTTTCGTTCCTCTCGTAGTGGAAAAACAGCTACTTTTGGTCGAGTTTGAACTTCTTTATGTTTGCTATATGGACTAATAAGATTTTTTATTTTTTTAAAGTAATTGCAAAGAAGGACAACAATGTTTATTATTATGCTTTCAATGCCTCTAATATGTAAGTAAAACATATCTTGACTACACATACTGGTTGTGCAAGTTATTCCCCTATGTGGCTGCTAAAATAACTAATGGAATCTTTAATCGCGATTTCCCGCAACTTTTCAATATTGATATTTTTTACACAAAAGTTCTATAACTTTTTAACTGCTAAAGCTACAGTGATGACATTTTTACCACATCTTTAGTAGCTTATAATGCAACGTTTTGGGTAATTTTATTCCTCTAGGACAAATACATGAATTTTTTTTTTAAATGTGTAAATCATAAATTTGTTTTCTATATATATTTTTTTGTAAGGTCATAACTACTAAACTTTTAGTGGTAAGAATATGACTATAGCCAAAAAGTTAGTGCTTTTTATATACTTCACAACATGATACCAAACGGCCAAATTGGTTCAGTAGTAAAAAAGTTATAAGAGATTTAAAAAAAAATTGTTTGCCTAAAAAAACTCAAAAAGGTATGTAAAATTTATTTTTTGCCAATACCTATAAGTGAAAACAATTTCTTAGGTTCTAATGAATGTAAAAAAATGGTTCATAATTCAAAAAGGCCTACTATAGAAAACCCCTATTTTCAGTAGGGCATCCCCTTAATGATTTTTCTAATTCAATAATCATTTGTGTAGCTGATTACATTTTACTACGAATTGACAAAAAATACACAACACATTTTAAGAAATACAGTAAATACGTTCAAACTTCATACGTGCATTAAAATAATGTAAAATGTTTAACTGTGGTTTTCGTTGAAATGAAATCATTGTTTATTGTGTCGTTGTGGGTTTAAATTTTAAGTGGTTGTAGAAGCATTTTGTCTTTGTAACCATTAAACAAGTGTTAGATCAAGTAAAACATAAACAGAGGGAAATATTCTTGTAGAGTTCACCCTCCTCCCTGGCTCACGCGCTGTTCATTCCGCTTGAAGCGAAAAATTTGCACCTTGAACTTGTAACCTCAGATTATCGAGTGCGCTTTGCGAGTTTAAACCTCGACTTGGCGGCGACGGATTATGTAGAATGTTTCTATACAACAATATCTTCCGCTCAGATAGGGTGTTTTTAAAACTTTATACCCCTCTAACTTTTAAACGGTTAGCCGTATTAAAAAAACGTCTTAAAATAATTTGTAGGATCCAAACCCATCATAAAATAAGTTTTAGTACAATTTTCTGCCATTTACATGGATCCTAGCAGATATAATTTGTATAATAACTCCATCATAAAATGTAGGGTGTTCCATAAGAAATTCGAAAGCTGACCGCTATATGGAAAATGGCGGCCATTACATATGTTAACTACATATGTTTGTCTCAAAAAACAAGGAAAGGTTCCTCATTTAAAGTTTGCTGTCAGATTTATATTTTACAAATACCAACGGTGGCCCATTTAAAAAAAGACACCTGTATATTTTCATATTTATATTTTGTTCAATTTTCAGGGGGAGAAAGGTTATTTAGATGGGTGGGGGGGGGGGGGGGGGGGTGTAGTTATATACTCTAACGGCCGCATATTAGGTCTGATTTGGTACAAAACAAGTTCGTTTTTAAAATCGCTCGGATGAGTTCATACAAAATTTTTAAATTAAAATATTAAAGCAAATATAGAAAGTGATATAGTTTGTTTAAACTCGTTTAATGTGTCTGGTATTTCAATAATCACTATGCATGACAGAAAAACTGATAACACGTTTCTTATAGTGAAGATAATGATGGCCATTGCATAAGTGTGAATGTTATAGATATATAAATGAAAGTAATGACAAAGTTTCCTGGCTGATCTACTTGGAGTATCTGCGGGCATCGCTGCAGGGCAAGAGGAAGCGAAGAGATTTAATTGGTGGTTGCCGATTAATAGAAGAACGGAGCACTGAACACTTACAGTGACAGGTTGGGCAATTACCTTCTAACCTTACTTACCCGTTGCATTCTGCACCTTCACCTTAGCAAACAAATATCTCAGAGATGACGAGCTAAATAATTTGTTCAATTGCGGCGCGGCGACTCGTTTGGTAAAAACCGACGGTGTTAAAAATGCTTTTAGTGAAACTGTTAATTAGCACTTTGGAAATGTAATTTGTTGTTACGTTTAAGAGTACACGAAAACTGTTTTAATATTTTCGTTTAAGAAAAGGGCAAAACCGGTGATTTCATTCTGGTTAATTTCTTATACGGTAATATAAAAAAATAACGCGTTTACACTTGTAACTGGAGTGCTATATAGTTGAACTGCCTGCTTGCTATATAGCTCGGTTGTACATCTCCATTAAATTCTGGTATAAACTTGTTTCCAGCACCTACAAATAGCTGCACTGAAGTAGTCAATTTATTTCACTTCAAGATGCCGAGCAAGAAAGCACTTCTTGCTGCTGCAACAGTTATACTGTAGTTGTGGACAGCGTAACTCTGAACCAGGAAAAGGCTAGCGTCTGACGGATGTACAGCGGATGTGAAGCGATCCCGGTTCAGAGTTACGCTGTCCACAACTATAGCTACAAAAATAAACGGTATCAGTTAACTGACACAAACTTTCTCCCAACTTACTGTAGTCAAAATAATATTGTTTTTAATCATTTTATTTACTACTTTTTAGAACAAAACAAAAAATAATATTCTACCTAGGCGGGATTCGATCGCGCGACCTTTGAATTACTGGCCGTGCTCGCTACCGTGGTGCTACCCCGTGCGGCCGCTGCCGCGATGCTGGATTGACAACACAAATTTGTTTATTTTTAAACATTTCCCCATAATTATAAAACGCCGAAGTTTTGATAAAAGCGGGTGGTGTCATTTTGTTTGGCATCTTAAGCACTATAAATACTGAAAATTTGATCAAAATCGTAAGAGCCGTTTTTGAGAAATTTGCATTTTTTATGGGTTTTTAGGGGTAAATTACCCTTAAAAATTAAAAATTCCAAAAAATGAAAAACCGCCTGGAGATATTAGGGTTTAGTACCTACATACCAAATTTCATGAAAATCGGACCAATAGTGTCCTCTCTGGTCGTGTATACATATAGACAGACTGACAGACAGACACCACTCTAAAAACACTTTTTTGGGTTCAAGGAGCACCAAAATAAATAATTCCACTAAAAATATTTTTGGGTTCAGGGAGCACCAACACAGATAATTGCACTAAATAATTTTTTAGGGTACTGGGAGCACCAAAACAGATAATTCTACTGAAAATTCAAATTCGAACATTTTTACGAAAACAATACTTTTTCCATATACTACGTATAGGGTGGAGAAAGTAAAAAAAAGAAAACGCAGATATTTGGTGAAACCATCACTTGAATGTAGAAACATGTATAGTGGTAGTGATTTTTTAAAAGATTGACTTGGTAGTTGATAGGGATGATACAGTAGGAAATTCTTATATTAGTGAAATTCGATGTGATGGAAGTTTTAACATTTTTTTGGGAACGACCAGTTGTGATTTCGAATATTTGCTTAATGTTATTTTACCAAAAACTTAAAAGGTTAAGGTGGGGGTGCTATATATACGTACGTTTTGTTATCACTCTATAGTATTTCATATTATGAAGCTTTAGTGGCTACATGTTTCTCTTCCACGAGCAGCATCATCACCCCAGTTATACATACTAGTTTATTACCTGACCCAAATCACAATCACGTAAACAAAACACAAGGATTATTTCACCCATACTGCTAAGAATTTGGTAGAAAGTACAAAAAATAATCGTTATGGAAGTATTGTATGTTTATAAAAACCGTACTGTAATATTTTATATGGCAAATTTATCATCATAGACTGATATCTCTACAGGGTGTCTCGGAATAATTCAACCAAACTCTCACGTAATTCAGCAGGTCAAATGATGCAATATAACATGTATCCTATCTTGCTTAGTTAGAAGTTGTCTGTCTGTATGTGTGTGTTTTTAAAACAATTTTATCTCATGCATAAGATAAATTCACGAAACTCAGTATGAACGTTTATCTCATTGGTTGATACAAATGTGAAACGTTTAATTTTACTGCAGTTAACTGTTTCAAGATGGCGGCGGATCAAACTTCTTAAAGTTGAATATCTGAATAAATTAAGATTTTACGATAACATGTTAAGATAAAACGAATGTAGACAATTTGTTGTCATTGCAGTTTTAGGCTAGCGTTATCCCCCTTGATGCTAGCCCCTAAAACCTTTGGGTGACCACCCAATCCCATGTCCAAGTAAGCATGTGGGTAACGGGCGGCACCCCTAGGTACTGATATGGGGTAACGTAAGCACGTAAGTGCTGCCTGCCGGTGACTCGTTCTCCGGGGCTTGGGAACCTTGCCATAAACGAGGACCTGCGGAGAATGTGTTGTACTTTTTGTACGCAGGGAATGGGACGGTATCCAGGAGATCTGAAAGCCGGGATTTACGGGGTGGTCCGGTGGACCTGAAGGATATCTCCGAAGCCGTAGCTGGAATTTTTGTGGGGCAATAACCAGTCTTGGCCTTATAGTGGTGGACGTTTTACTACGGTCTCACGGCGCACATACTGGTACTACTGGGCTAGGGAGCCCTGCTGGAGGTTTAGACCTTCAGTACCCTAGCAACTGAGGTTGGACTCGTGGGTTCAGTGTCACTGTTAGATTGTAGATATAAGCACCCTGTACAGTTTATGCAAGAGTGGGTGTTGGTGAAAAGCCCACTGGGATCACATGCGCCGCGTCTAACACAACTTGTGTTCTTCTCTTATGTACTGTCATTGAAGTTCATTCAGGTACACCAGTTTCTTAAGTTCTTGAACGACTCACAAAATTAACAGCTGTCACCTAGACAAATGAAGACATTGCTTCATTTTGCACCATTGAGTCAAGAATAACTAGGAAAATGCAGTAGTTCTGACTGAAAATGGTTTTCCGTGATTGTTGAAACAATTCATATGAGTGGTGTATTCGTCTAAATAAACAGAGCGTTATAATTTAAACGTAAAATTAGATACAAATTTGTATTTTTTTTATAAATAAATAAATATTATAAGAGAAAGATAGCTTTGTTTACTTTTATAGGAAATAAGAAAATGTTCTGTTTTTGAGTTGTTTTTATTTAAACTGTTTTAAGAGATTAATGGAACAAGTTGATTATTTTTCTAACCCTAGACCTTAACGTTGTTGAGTGAGTGACGTGCGAATTTTCAACTCAATCGGTTAAGCTGCTCTAAAAATATACATTAATTAGTAAAAAGCCAAACGCGGGAATTGTATTCTTTATTTTTGATCTGAATCTGAATCATCTGTATTATAAAAATAAATATGCATTCATTTTACCCATGCGTTGTATACTGATTTGTGTTCGAGAAGGGCTGCCTTATTGTTTATGCATTATTATTTTAAGTTCTTCTTTGACCTAATAGCACAAATGTTTTAAAAATAATACATATTATGTCTCAAAGGTATTTTTTGTCGCCAAGCGATATCTCCCTTAATTCTTCATCAAAATTGACCATTCAGACATCATTTTAAAGCTTATGTTCCCCGCTATTGATGAAAAGTTTATTTAAATGAAATTTATTAAAATTTTTATATATCTTAAAATTTATGATTTCTTAAACAAAATTACTAAACAAACTTTTATATTATACTTCATTTGGTTCCTAATGAAAGTCGCCATCTATTATCAATCTGTTTAACTAACATGACAGATATTATATTGTTGACATTTAATAGTAAACCAACGTCATATTATCATATTTTTGTCGAGGATATTGTTTTTTTTTTACTGAAGGCAGGTGTATCGTCAATTAAGTATTCCCAATCATAAATTTCTGGCCTACTCTATGATAACTATATAGAGGTATTTTTTATTTATACTGTACTTATAAACATCATGTTTATGTTTCTTCCAAGTTTTATTCATATCTAATTGATATTTTAATCAAAATAGATTTTCAATTCAATCATATACTGATAATTAGGCTAACTAAAGTTCCGTGTATAAAATTGCTAGCCTATCTATCTAAATATTTTTTGTAGAACTCTGATTTTGCAATATTACATTTATATATGTGCTTTTTATGTATACCTATATTTTAAGTTTCATCGAATTCGAATGAATTCTATTTATAAAAAGAGGAGCGGTAAAATGAAACCCCGATTTCTATAGTACCTTAGGCCTACTTGGTTTTTACCTGTCAGTACATTACGTATGTACTTAAATATTATCGCAGTACATAGATAACGACTTTTTACAATAAGACTGATATTTATTACCTACTTCAAAATCAAATATCTTTCTTTAATTGCACCTACTTATTTCCACATTGTTGTATTACTATTCGGTCTTTGATCACGATGTTCGCTCGGGTCAGCTAGTAAAATAGTGAATAGCTGGTTACAAAGATTACGATTATTTTTAGTTCTGAAATAATATTTTTAAAATTTTTTTATTTAAACTAGCTATGCTTAATGATTTTACTTTAATGCCAGTCAGACCAAAAAATACGCCGGAGTATCTGGGTTCGAACCTGCACCACGCCGCTTTATTTTACAAACGTGAACTCTATGACAATCACTTTCAATTTAGTTGTATTTAAATAATATTAAATTACAACTGTTATTTAATGTTTTCAAAACAATTGTATTATTTTCATGTTTATTTAAACTGAATTTTAATATTTTAAATTGTTAATACCAATTTAGTTTAATATGTACTACTTTGTTTTGTAATATTTTGTTAAATTCAAGAAAAAAAAACTTATTTTATTAGGCTATTAGCGAATTTCCATAGGAAAAATGAGCTATTGCAGTGGCCCTTATGGTAAGACCCAAGGTCGGGACTGGCAAATGAGCACCGATCATGGTCCCCAGAACACGTTTTGGGTGTCATTAAAAATCATATATATATATGTGTTCGCACTCTAGCGGCCGCATTTTAAGTCCGATTTGGTTCAAATTTGGTACACATATTGGTTGTCCACGTCTCTTAGAAAAGTTCGTTAGCCAAAAAAATCCAACAATCGGAAGTACGTTTTTTGACCGGAAGTAACTATTGAGATTTTCCCTACGAGAATGAATTTATTTTCAAGTTTGTTCTACAAATATAAATGTAGTATGTTATTCTGCAAACTTTGTTTTTTTGCGCGACCTTATAGCTCGCTTGGTTCCCCCAAAATCGATCGAAAGGTAAAATACCGAAGAAGTACCCGGTTCAAAGGCATGTGATGGATTCTACCGTGGGTTTGGCGTGCGAAGCACGCAATGCATTGTGTATTGAAGATACTCCTAATACGAGGGTTGGCATGCGAACCATTTTGCATCTATTCAGCACCGTCGTGAATAGACCTATTTCCCAAATTGTTGGTTGAAACCCTAAAAACGTTATTTTGGAAATTTGCTCAACTCACGTCAGCGGTTCAGCTGCGTGGTCGAATTGTTTTATTATTGGTTTTGCTAATCTCGTAGTTCAAATAAACCATTATCACTTTCTTTTTAAATAACATGACTGTACAGTTGCGTTGTAATGCCAATTTCAGAATAATAATTGTTTATCTCTTCGTTTATAACGTACCAGGGAAGATTTTAGTAAGTGAGCTCGTAGTAAGGAAGTTAAATATACACAGGTAATCAATTTACTAATGCGTGGTTCTGATTTGTGTATTGTTTCTGACCGATTACAGTTAACAGATGCTTACTTCCGCTGTAAAGTCGAAGGTCGTTACCGCAAAGTATCCGAGTTTATTACACCGGACGGGATCTAGTAAAACTATTCTGCAGCAGATCGACTAGCGATATCACTTCGACTTTCTCTCTGCTCTAGATTTGTCAAGGCTGTTTTTGCTCGGCCAGGATGAGTTTCATGCTGACCATCTACGGTCGTGCCTCTCACTCACTTTCCTCCTCTCTCGCGGAATTCTTCTTTTCAAACTTCTCTTCCTACCTTTTCTTTGTATCCCCCCCCCCTCCTCTTCCGCCCTCGCCGCTTCTTGTCCCTAATAACGCCAATTAAACTAGAAATACCCGAGCGACTTTACAATTAAATATGGATTAACCGGTGGTTAGGCCGTTGTGTAACCCGCACTTATACGCCGTGTTTAATAATAGTCACTTAGGTTTTTAGTGGAAGAAAATGATGAATGACAAAATTATCAGTCTTCGTCTGAAGAGAGGATCATGGACTAATCAGTGCTAACTTATTGCGTTGCTGTTTGCGATTTAACCAAGCCTGGCTCCGTTACAACCATGGTTTTTGACAGCGCAACAACATCAACAATATTTTTGAATGTTTTTAAAATTTAATGTTCGATGAAAAGTGCTATAGATAGAAGTAGCAATCATAAAAAAAAATACAAATTGGTATTTATTTGGTAAGGCCTATAGGCCTACATTTTATAGTTTTTTAAATTTTTTTTATAAACATACCCTATTTCATTCCTTAAATTAATTTCCTTAATTTGCAAAATGCATGCCAAAATTATAATACAACTTACCAAGGCTGTAGCCGGGGATGGGGGTTAGGGGGTCAGAACCTCCCCCCCCCCCCCACGAAATCCCTAAATGTAGTAGTAAAAATTAATACAAGGTTTACAAAGTGCAAATCATATACTCTAATACGAGCAATGTCTGTTTGTTTGTACGTATGTTTGTTTGTGCGTACGGGCAATCTCGAGATCCAGCGGAAAGATTTTGCTGAAAGTTTGGGATTAGAGGCGTTTGGGTCTAAAAAATCGATTGGTAAAAACCACTACCTCAGGAAAACTCGTATTTTTCTAAACAACTCATTTAACATTGGGGTTATAGAGTTTATTGACTATAATAATAACAGTAATCAGCTGTTTCCTATAATATTTCCATTATCAACTGATTTCAACACCAAACGTAACTAAAACATTATTTTTGTGCTGTTATTAACCATTCTAAAACCCTTTTCACCAGTTTCGGCATTCTTTATATTTCTATGAAGGTAATATAAATTATCTAATGATTATAATTATTATTTGTTATTTATAAAATACATAGACAAATTCAGTATGTGATTCGTACTTGCATACATTTTTCTAAAAAAAAAAAGTACTGAGCGATGCTCGGTCGCCCAGGTACTTAAATTATAAAATAGATAACACAACAGAGGATCCAGCAACAAATTTTACACCGTTGTGCATTGCATGCATACTGATATTTAGATTTACTTGATTAAGCTACAACGTACAATACACATGGATGCCGTATTTTACAGCCTTGCTCTCTTGTGAGCTTGATCTGATCTGTTAAATAAGGAAACTATGAAGGTTCAACAAAAATACTTTACTCTAACAAAACACGCAATGCAGTGTGTATTGAAAATACTCCCAATACGGGGGTTGGCGTGCGAAGCACGCAATGCATTGTGTATTGAAAATACTTCCAATACGGGGGTTGGCGTGCGAAGCTCGCAATGCTCTCTGTATTGAAAATTCTCCCAATACAGAGGTTGGCGTGCGAAGCACGTAAAGCATTGTGTATTGAGAATACTCCCAATACTGGAATTGGCATGCGAAGCACGCAATGCTCTCTGTATTGAAAATTCTCCCAATACAGGGGTTGGCGTGCAAAGCACGCAATGCATTGTGTGTTGAAATTACTCACCAATGTTGGAGAGCAATGCAATGTGCGTCGGCCGCTTCTCATAGTGTTCAGTGTCAAACTCACATGTGTGTCCTTAGCAGTGAACGTGTTGAAAGGGTTTAAATTCAATTCCCCGGTCCTGACCTGACCCCCCCGGCCTTGCAACTTACAACAGTCACATTCCCCATTAAAATGATTAAAACTTAAATTTATGTGTAACATGAAACTATATTTATTCTGGTTTTAAATATGTAAAGCCCCCCAAAAAAAAGCCGTAATCTCCACTCTAGCAAATTTTACAGGAGAGACAAAAGAAAATTTGAGGTTGGAAACATTTTGGTATATAGCTACATTGTTTTTCCTGTTGTTCCTAAGGATAATATGAGAAAATATATCCAAGGAATACCATATGTTTATTTAATATAATTTAATTTAATTACGTTAAAGTTAATGACTCACAAAATATTGTACATCCCACAAAGCACTTGAATAAACTTTTTCAAATTTAATTTAATGCACAAAAATATATTGTATTTACCTTATTTTGTGCATGCTTTGTATATGTGTACCTACCAAGGATGGAAAAAGGGGCATTGCAACGCATGCCGAGCACAGCTGGTTTTCTATAAATATATTACACTAGCTGACCCGTACGGCGTTGCCCGTGGTGGTTGGTATTTTCAGTCTTTTCAATGTAATTATTGTATTCTTTTTAAGCGTTCAGTCAGTGAGTGGTACTTGGCTTATATATATATATATATAGATCTTAAATAATAAAAGCACTATTGTCATAATAATAAAAGATCTGAAATTATGATTTTAGTAACTTTGATCCCCCCAAACCCCTCCTAAAATGTCGAAATTTTTCATACCCTTTCGTAGTGAGCACCTATGGCCATAGAGGAAGCTACATACCAAATTTAATTCCAATCTGTTCGGTAGTTTTGAAGAAATCGTGATTTAATAACTTTGATTCCCCCCTCCCGTAAAATTTCGAATTTTTTTAAAACCCTTGATTAGTGAACATTTATGGCTCTAGAGGAAGCTACATACCAAATTTCATTCCATCTGTTCCGTAATTTTTGAGAAATCGTGATTTAGTCATTTTTACCCCCCAAACCCTCTAAAATTTCCAATTTTTTAAAACCCATATTTAGTGAACACTTATGGCAATAGAGGAAGCTACAAACCAAATTTCATTCCAATCCGTTCGGTAGTTTTGAAGAAATCGTTTTTTAATAGCTTTGATCCGCCAAACACCCCCTAAAATTTCGAATTTTTTCAAACCCTTTCTTAGTGAACACCTATGGCCCTAGAGGCTACATACCAAATTTCATTTCAATCCGTTCGGTATTTTTTTGAGAAATCGTGATGAGTGAGTCAGTGAGTGAGTGGTATTTCGCTTTTACATATATAGATAACAAAAACTTACCACCAATCAAACAATGTTTTAATCATTTTGTTTTGATTTTGATTTTTCTCTTACTTTATTAATTTGCCTTGAAAATAAACCTAATTATTATATTAATTTAGATTTATTGAGTTAATATATATTCCTACTCTAAAGTTATTAAATAACCTTAAGTAAATCGGCATTAATGTGCTGCCACACAATTGATAACATAACGTTTACCACATGCTGGTAAAACGAGTGGGTTTTTTAAAAAACAAATTCAAAAATTCAATGGAAATCATGAATACAAATGTTAGTTAAATACGTGAAACATTAAGACAGATATACGAAAAAACATTGAAATTGTATCAATTTTTGAAATTAGAGTGATTTTTCTGCCCTGAATCGTTCTATAAAATAAACATAAAACTCCACGGCCTCCATTATAATATGTAATCGATTTAAATGTAACCGATGCGAAGAACATAACTCCGTTTACGCTTCGTACTGCAGGGCTTGCCACGAGTTAATGGCACGTTATGGTTCACCGTGGAAGCCGTTCGAACTTCCATATACGTAAATTGTAACGTATAGCTCGACATTTTTTGTAAAAACAGTGTTTATACGCCGCACCGTACCTGTTACTCGACGGACCAAAACAAGTAGTGGTACAACAATACGTGGAAACTTCGTGAAAGTCGAACGGGTTGTGCGCAGGCGCTGGATTTACTCCAGTTTCGGATATCCCCTCCCCGGCCTAAATTAATGACCCGCTGTTTATATCTGTCAAACGGTTTAAAGAGATGCTGCGTTAAAATTATTATAGCCCGAGTTTACACCGTCTAATTTTTCAGATCATCTCGTTCGGACTTTCTCTGCGGAGCGAAATAGTTGTTGAACCGGAAGCAGATAAATTGGCCCGACCGACCTGTCAATATCCAGGTTAGCGCTCCCACACCGCTACAGGGCTGACACCTTCGCGCCACCGATACTTCGTACAATTAATTGTAAATCTCTCCGCTGAAAACTGATTTGCGAAACACAAGCCTACCGTTCGTTCGTCGCGAAGTTGTGCGATCCTTGAAAGCGAATACTGCACAATTACATACACCAATTACTTTAATTTTCCTCGTTTTAGTTTTGATATTAGGTTATGTTCAGATTTAAATTAATGAGTTATAGTTTTTAACAAACAAAAATATATAAATAAATTTATATTACATTTTTCGGTACGTCACACTAATCCACTGTTGATTTCATACGATTACTGCAGTTTCGGACTGCGTGAGTCCATCATCAGGGCACTAAGGTTTTTTTAGTAGGTGTTGAAATCGTTCTATACGGAGCTCGTTAACGATTTCAATGTTAATAAATTCAACATGATTCAATAAAAAAAACTGCTACTAAAAAACGTTATGTGACCTGATGATGGACTCACTCATTCCGAAACTACAGTAACCTATGAAATAAACAGTGGATTAGTGTGACGTACCGTACCGAAAAAGTAATATAAATTTATTTATAAATTTCTGCTAATTCGTAGACTACAATGTTAAAATATCAACAAAAAAAAACAATAATACTTTTTCATAGGGGGGTAAAATATTATGTCACATTTATCGACCTCTACAATTAAAAGTGGTTTGTTATAAACGCGAAAGTGTCATTCAGAACATTTTCTAATGCGTTTAATAAAACAATCTATATATTTAAAAAAAATCCTGATTTTAGTTCACTCACTTCCTGAAGTTAATACTTAACCGATTTTGATGATTCTTTTTTTATTTAAAAGATAATTTCCAGTTATAAGTCACTGTGAAGCTAAATATTTGATTTACACTTTTATTTTAGTTTTATTCCGAGTTTTAAAAATGCATCAATAGCCTATGCTACAACTAGGCTAAATAGGAAATACTGTAATTTGATTTTAAACAGCTGATAAACTAATTGAGTTTCAAATAAATAAGTTGTTTACTTTAAACTTACTCAAATGTCAACAGATGATTTGATCTAGGTTATGTTATTGTTGGTGTGTTTTAGGTCTGATTTGTAATGTTCATTGTTGATTCAGTAATCAGCTGTAGTCTCTAATATTTTCATTGACAGTTTATTTCAAATTTTAAATCAATTTTTAGTTTAGGTTTTTATTAAAGTGTAGACCTGAGCCTTGCTGACTATACAACGGGTTCCAACGGCACACAACGGGTTCCAACAGGGAGTTGGGGGGGGGGGGGGGGGGTTGGCGTGCGGAGCACGCAGGGGTCTCCTAGTACTTATAAAATTAGTTTATGGACGGTATGATTTTTGCAGATAGTAACCCTAAGTTTTGTTTCTTAATTAGTAAATTTACATTTCCATTAGTTTAATGGATTCAACTTGTTCCTTAGGGACAATAATTATCAGTAATAAAAATAATAATCCGTACGCAATAATTATTTTGCAAGACCAAATAAGTTAACGCAGGTTTACTGTTTTACTTTGTTTGATAGTTTTGACATTTGGTAGGAATATACAGTGAGTTCAGAAAAGGGTTCCAAGAATTCAGAGTGTGATTCCCCACATCAAAATAAGAAGCAAATGTTCCAATAAAACATAGGTCCAAAAATGCTGTCCATTTTGTTTTTTGTACAAAATAATTCATATCTAGAGAAATGTTTGACTGATTGGGTTCAAACTTGGCATGCAGTTTAACCTATGTGTGATGTATCTCCAGAAAAATAAGTGATTATATCCAATCATGCGTTTCAAAATGGCGGCTGAAACTTTAAAACCTAAATGACTCAAAACCGTATATTTAAAAAAAAAAATGTCAAGATATATTTTTTTTGTAGCCCTTTTGATTCTCTATCGGACTGTGCAACTGTCAAAACAATCTGATGAAGGATAATATCTAAGCTAAAGATAATAACAGCATTTGTACACACAGTATTGATGTGTGTACTGTGTTGGTATAGGATGCCGGGTTGAACAAACCAATTATTACACATAACTTAACTATTATCCAACTATATAAAAAAAATGACGGATGGATAGAAATCGCAGCATTTTTGGACCTATGTTTATTGGAACTTTTCATCTTATTTTGATGTGGGGAATCGCGTCCTCCTGAGTTCTTGGAACTCTTTTTCTGAACACCTGTATAAAAAGTGTCCTATACTAATCTGGTGTGCTTGAGTTATTTTCATTATAAATTTGTAAACTGCCGCCATTTTGGTACAGGTTAGATATTGTTTCATCCTAGATCTTTACGTTGTTGAGTTACGTGCAACATTTCAACTCAATCATTTAAGCCGTTATGAAGATATACATTATTTAGTAAAAAAAAACAAATGGAAGCATTTCCTAACGTATGTCAATAGGACGATTTTTCTTTATTTAAAAAAAAATACCACCCTCTAAATTAACTCCACGCGTTAGAGAACCACCCCTTATAATTGGGATTAAATTACTGTCGTGGTAAAACAATAATGAAACTATTTACGCTTTACAAAAAAATAATAAAATTTATTGCAATTTCGAAGGAGCTCTTAAAAAATAAAATCTATATATATAAAAGCGAAATACCACTCACTCACTCACTCGCTGACCCACTCATCACGATTTCTCAAAAACTACTGAACGGATTAAAATAAAATTTGGTATGTAGCTTCATCTAGAATAAGTGCTCACTAAGAAAGGGTTTGAAAAAATTCGAAATTTTAGGGGGGGTTTGGGGGGATCAAAGTTATTAAAAAACGATATCTTCAAACTACCGAACAGATTGGAATGAAATTTGGTATGTAGCTTCCTCTAGGGCCATAGGTGCTTACTAAGAAAGGGTTTGAAAAAATTCGAAACTTTAGGGGGAGGGGATAAAAGTTATTAAATCACTATTTCTTCAAAACTACCAAACGGATTGGAATGAAATTTGGTATGTAGCTTCCTCTAGGGCCATAAGTGTTCACTAAAAAATTGTTTTAAAAAATTGGAAATTTTAGGGTGGTTTGGGGGGTAAAAATTACTAAATCACGATTTCTCCAAAATTACTGAACAGATTGGAATGAAATTTGGTATGTAGCTTCCTCTAGGGGCATAGGCGCTCGCTAAGAAAGGGTATGAAAAATTTCGAAATTTTAGGGGAGGTTTGGGGCGATCAAAGTTGTTAAAAAACGATTTCTTCATAACTACAGAATTGATTGGAATGAAATTTGGTATGTAGCTTCCTCTAGGGCCATAGGTGCTCACTAAGAAAGGATTTGAAAGAATTCGAAATTTTAGGGGGGGTTTGGGGGGATCAAAGTTGTTAAAAAAACGATTTCTTCAAAACTACAGAATGGATTGGAATGACCCGTACGGGTCAGCTAGTGTACTAATAAAACCTAAAATTACGTTTAGTTAATATAACTTAAATATAATCTTTTGAGTTTATCAGCTCGTACCGGACGAAAAAATATTTAAAAAATTTAAACTTTATAACTTATTTATCACACACGAATAACTCATCGAGTTCTTGAGATAATTTTACTTTAACGCAATTTTAAATCGTCTTACATCAACAGTATATGCCTAAGGAAATAGTATTTACAACATGACGCAATGACAGTGGTTACCAGTAATATTGCGTTAAGGAATTGATCGTATTTTATATAACCAGTAAAAAAACTGTTACTGATGAATGCCTCCGGTAAAAGCAGAGCAGAGAATTTTCAATCGTAAGGAGGACACATAAATCATATTTATAGCGGGTACTGTGGCCGTCGATCCTGCCTGTAAGGAATGCAGTAAAATAAGTCCTTATTAAAATTCCTTAACAATTCTTCCGTCATACTGTATTTTATCGATCAACTCATTTTTTATTCACGGACTTCGAAACCAATGTTTTTCTCTATTAGTTCGCACTTTCCAAACAATATTCCCTTTGTGAAATACGTAAATACGTTAGAAGCCTACATTTTCCTTTTTTTTCTTTTGTAAAACGCTTTACATTAGCTTAGCAAAGTCACAAGCTAACTGATTTTTATTAATTCAGTTTGATAGAAAATATTTATGATACTCTGAATCATATACTTATTTCTATAAGGGTTTTTTCTGTTACGTCCCTTTTTCGCCGGTCCAACTTAACCGATTTTTACGATTGAGGTGTCATTTTAAATCTTATGATCTAGCGCACCTGCGAATGGTAATTTAAAAAATCATTTCGTTTAGGGCTCCACCCCCAAGCCTTTGATTTATTTCTAGAGGGCGCTTTCAAAGGTCCAATGCTTACCAACTTGCATTATTACGGTTTTTAACGTGATGTAATTTAACAGCTGATATTTCTTTGAATTGTAGGTGAGTTTCTAACAAACAGAAAAAAATATTAAAATGCGCAATTTGCGCGCAGGCCCCCTAGTATATCTTATATCAACGAAATGTATAAACACCTAGAGAGCTCCACCCCTGCTCGCTTCGCTCACCAACACTCGCTATTCTCGGCGAAGCAAATGCAAACAGATTACCAATATTATTGATTGATTATGAAATATATTCTTTTATGACACTTTGTTATAAATATCACTATTAAGATCGCGTGAAAAATCGCATGTAGATTATTTTGAAATAGAAATGAGAAAAAATATAACTTCAATGTATTAAGTTTAATGTGTTATATGACTTGTTTTAAGGTTAGAAGGCGTTGAATTGTTTGTATATTTTACTTCGTTCTTCAGAAGAAACTACTTAGGCATATAAGCAACAAACAATATCTATAAGTTTATTATATACTAGGGGAGACCCCTGCGTGCTCCGCACGCCAACCCCCAATGGTTAAAAGAACCAGCAAGGATCAGGTCTACACGTTAAAACCCTAACCTAAAAGCTAGAAATACAAAAATAATTGCTTCAAATTTTGAAATCAGCTGTTAATGGAAATATTGGAGCTAACAGCTATATTATCTGTTATTTTATTCAATTTGTTGCTGTGGTAATTAATGTAAATGCATGTGTTGGTTTATCATTCTAGGCCTAACCTAAGAATTTTTTCTGACTAAATTTAAAAATATTTAAATAAAAAAAGGTTTTGATCGAAATGAATTATAGCCTATGTTACTCAGGGATAGTGCAGCTTTTTATTAGTAAAACTATTTTTTAAGTCGGTTCAGTCGTGCCAGAGATTAACCCCTACATACAAACAAACAAACAAACTTTACCTCTTTATAATATTAGTATAGATTAGTGTAGATAAAATATTTGTTATAGATATCGTTTAATGATTGTAAGTCTAGGTAGATTCTTCTGAAGAACGAAGTAAAAATAAAAATTTTAAACGACTTCTAACCTTAAAACAAGTCCTATAGCCACAACAAGGTATTAGTTGTGTTCCTCATTAAACTTAATAAATTGAAGTTGTATTTTTCTCATTTGTATTATCAAAATAATCTACGTGTGATCTTACTAGTGATATTTATAACAAAGTATCAACACGTATCTCAATGTTCCGTAACTACAATCTAACCATGACAAGAATAAGTTATGCATTCGTATTGAGATCAAACGAGATGACGGCTCCCAAGCAAGCGCGCAATTACCCTTACGCTGCCTGAATAGTAAACATATTTCACACAAAAATATCTATATTTCGGCACAAAAAACTGTACTATAATTCTTATCATTTCAAAATTGACTTATCTATATATATAAAAGCGAAATACCACTCACTCACTGATTCATCTCGATTTCTCAAAAACTACTGCACGGATTGCAATGAAATTTGGTATGTAGCTTCCTCTAGGACCCTAGATGCTCGCTAAGAAAGGTTTTCATAAAATTCGAAATTTTAGGGGTGGTTTGGGGTCAAAGTTACTGAAAATCCCCATAAGAAATACATAGTGTAATGTATTTATTAATATATTTTTTGTTGTTGTTAATATACATTTATCTTTGATTTGACTACCCGTGCAAAGCCGGATCGGGCAGCTAGTTTTTTTTATAAAATTATGCAACCAAATGTATTTTATTTTGCGGTAGTGTTAAAGGGGTACAAAATAAAGTTGCAATGAAGCAAATGGAAACAGCATTGTATAATCTGAGTGTTTTAAATGAAATGAACAGAGACACTTGAATCAGCGTAGGGTTTTGAGGGGGTGTGGTATCCTAGATTATAACGCATACGCAGTTTTACCAAGTTTTTGTGTGAATGATAGAATTCTTTTATATAATATAGAGCGATAAACCTAACCTAAAATCGCTGTTGGTTCTTAAACAAAATTAACCGATTCAAAATTTGCCAAAAAGGTTGCTGTGGTAACAAAATGTAAATGCATTCAAAAAACATGTGTCGATAAGCTTACTTATGGACCGAATCAGCTGTTTTATTTGTTACCAAGTTGGGAGTGAACCCTCTTATTTCCACTCTTTGTAAACTAAATTTTGCAAAAACCTTTCTCAGTTTGCATCTCCATAAAATATATCTTTAAATTAGTCGTAATTTTATCTTAACTCGTTTTTCTCTACGTTGATTCTATGTCAATCAGGAAAAAGCCGCTTATAGACATAATATGTACAGGGTGGAGAAAAAGTCTGGAAATGGTTTAATATTTCTTATATAAAGGAAATTTTAAGGTAGATGTGATTGAGTAACCGTAAAATACTATTTTATTAAGATTTAAAAAAAAAATTACCCGCCATCTTGGATTCGCCATTTTGAATGTAACTTCGTTTTTTTAAATGGGAAGGTGGTCATGTGATACATCATTTCGATGTAGAACTTCAAGATAAAACCAACGGTGAAATGTGCACATCCATACCTTTAACCATATCTTTAATAGAGGCTAAAAATAATGAAATAGTGTTTTCCGATTTTGCTCCATTTTGTTGAACTATTTTTTTTTTTTTAATATTAATTATTATTCTTTTTGGATTTAGAATTAAATAAGCTTTCAAACAATTTGCCACACAACGATAATATTTGGTAGTATGTAACATTTTTGAGTTACAGCCATTTTGTTATTTTCAAAATTGATTTCGAGTGGTCCAACCAAATATCGTTGTGTGGCACATCGTTTGAAAGCTTATTTAATTCTGAATCCAAAAAGAAGAAGAATTAATATTTAAAAAATTTAAATAAACACAGCAAAATTGTAAAACACGTTTTCGTTGTTTTTTGGTCTCCATTTTTAATCGGTTAAATATATGGAGTTGCAAATTTCCCCGTTGGTTTTCCCTTGAAATTCTACATCGAAATGATGTATCACATGACTATCTTCCTATTTAAAAAAAAACAAAGTGATATTCAAAATGGCGGATCCAAGATGGCGGAATTTTTTTTTTTTAAATCTTAATAATATAGTATTTTTACATATAGTAGGTTCCACAATCACTTCTACCTTCAAATTTTCCTTATAATATACGAAATATTAAACCGTTTCCAGACTTTTCTCCACCCTGTATTTGAGTTATATATATATTATATAGGTATGCTTCCGTACAACGAATAAAGCAAAAGAATCAATAAACTGAAATAATGTAAGATATAAATAAAACAAAATTGCTTGAACCGATTGTTTACGATAATGAGTAATTTTATGAGTGGTAATAAACAAAGTAATTATATGCCAAGGATGAACTATTTATGTAATTGCGTATCATCAAACAATAGAATATGGTTATATTTGAAAGCTATTGAATGTCAATATACTAACCTTTAAAGCTTAAATTTGCTATATTTTTAATTAGATCCTGCCAACTGAATTTTGTATATTATTTTAGTCAATATAAAATATGTCAACTTTTAAAATGTTTAACTTGTTACATTTTTAATTGGTTACTGCCTAATGATTTCTTTCAATGCTCATTTTTTAAAATATTAGTTTTAAACATGCTTAACACAAATGGAACATTAGTCGAATTGATTTTTAACTAAATTAAGAAAAAAAACAACAACACTTCAGTAATTTCTGATAATGTTTTTAATTGTACCATTTAAAATAGATAGTTCAATTAATGATTTCCTTTTCAACGAAAGCCACACTATGAAAACGTAATGTCTATTTGGGAACTAAATTATTTGGGTTTGTGTTTATTTTGTTTGATGAATTTTATGCAACATTTTTTGGAATAAATAAATCATAATTTATATACTGTGTACAAATAGACTACAAAACATCGGTCAAATGTTAAACCGGTGTTAAACTAACTTCATATTAGGACTCCGTTGCTGTTTTAAATTATATATAATTAAAATATTAAATACCTTTAGAAACAAAACCCCTCTATCTTAAAAACATATTATTTAAATCTATTACTTTCTCACTATACTATAGTATAAGGTATATTGATCGCAAAAAATCGATGTTGAGATTTTTGTGGAAATATCCGTTTTGGGACTCCCTGAAAAGTGGTTTTTACAAAATGTCTGTATGTATGTATACGAAGCTAGAGCGAAAACTATACGATCGATTTCAAACAAATTTGCTCCAGACATGTCAAGTAGGCCTGTATAGATGCACGAAAAACGGTTTTGAAAAAAATTAAAAAACAACCCTCTTTTTGTCAAACCCCCCCCCCCCCAAAATTAGTTATTATTTTTTTATAAAAAAACGGCTCTAACGATTTTGATAAAATTTGGCATATTTGTAGCGCAAAAAACCGCATCTTTCTTAAAATTCTCGTTTAGCTAATAATAATAATAAATGATTTTTGGGGATTTTTGGCCGAAAAGGGGGCTGTTTTTAAAAAAATTTCAAAACTTTGACGCGTTTGGTGCAAATTTGTTCGAAATCGATCGAATAGTTTTCTCTCTAGATAATAATAATAATATTTATTTATCTAGTTAATGTTAATCTCTATCTAGTTAATCTCCTACTTTAATAAATCACCTCCCCTACCCCACCTACAATTATGAAGTCACAGTGAATCTGTTTAATAATTTAAATATATTTGTGAGAAAGTATGTGCCAGTTCCTGGTACCGTTTATTTGTTAATTAATAGAACTCTTCCTCAAGTCGTTAACCGCACAAAAATAAATGTAACACAACATTTTAGAAACACAGATTCGTATATTTCTTCCCCCAAAAAATCGTAAATATCAAGTATTTCCGGAAAATGGAGGAAGCGCCTAGTTATTCATAAGATTAATTGTATCCACAATGTGTAACAAAATGTTTAAAAATCATAAGAGACGAATGTTATTATCAGTTTTATTAAAGTGGCTAATGTAATTTTCATTTTAAGTAATAATTGAGTATTTTCATGACCTTTTACAGTTTTATAGATACAGCTCTTAAATTAATGCTACTATTAATTAAAAACATATTAATTAAACTAATCAATAGTTATAGTAATTGATCAGTAATAATACGTTTGTTAGAATTAATACACCCAGTTAAGATATTTTGCACAGACTGTAGATCTTTTGCAGATAATTATTGTAGAAAGAGGTTTACCAATTTCCACACTTCGGAAGGGGCTTTGGGGAGGGGTGGGATGGATGAAAGGGTACAACACACTTTTTTTTCTTACTTTATCAAGTAAACGGTGGACATTTTTAACACTTATTAAATAGGATAGCTTTACCTTTAAAAAATACTTTTATTTAAGACCCCTTATATGATCTTTTAAGTGCTTTAGATGCCGTAATATGGACAAAAAAAAAAGGAAAAGCTCGTCAAAAATTAAATGTCTCGCTAAAAACTTAGTACAAATTATCTTTTTATCATAAGGATATAGTGAACAAAATTGGCCCTTTGGGGGGTTTAAAAGGAAAATATATGCTATTTTTAAAAATTTTCAGAAATTCTAGTTTTTGGCATGACCTTTATTTTGAGACCTTGAACACCGGTAATCTGGGGGGGGGGGGGAGTTTCAAAGACCAAGAAACACATTGTTTCTTCCAATGGGAAACTGGGAAACATTTATAATGGGCATTAAGTGTAAAAGTTGTTGCACACATAAATACCTTTAATTTAAGATATTAAATTTCATTCTAAGTGCTACTGAAATCACGTAATATCTTTAAATAAGTGTCGCTAAGTGAAAAGACCTCAACTGGGTGTATTAATTACAATGCAAATTTGATCACAAATTATGTTTTTCGCCATACCGACTGTTGTTATAAATTAATGTAATAAGACCTTACCGCCATCAAACGTCATACGTCGTGTTTTTAAACGACGCCGTTTCGGCAATTCAGCCATTATCAAGTTTTTTTATTGGAGGAGTCACTCCGTTGTCAATGAACCCTCGAACATACATTTTCACACACATTTATAACAAAGAAATACTAAATTCATTTATTACAAACTGTCACATAAATTTAGTGTTTCGTTTGTTATAAATGTGTGTGTAAATATAGGCCTATGTTTAAGTGTTCATTGACAACGGAGTGACTCCTAAAATAAAAACTTGATAATAGCTGAATAGCCGAAACGGCCGTTTAAAAACACGGCAAATCTTATATTATCTATTCTCTTGTCTTTTTCCATGTGTGGAGATGCGAAGTACACCAACAATTATTGAAATATAGTTTTGTAGAAAGTTGCACTGCTTGAATGTTTAAGAAAGCTTACAAAGCAATTAAAGAGTAAGCAAATGTGCAATGTGCACGTCTTTTAGAGAGCTACTCTCTGTGTACAATAAATAGCTACTGTAAAATACCATCACTCTATGTCACTCAATTAGAAATAGCCGAAAACGTCATCGTAAAACTAATTTTCAATTTATAAATACAATCTACTTTCATCGTATAAAACATTACTTTATTTAAAATATGTTCTCCTTCTGCAAATAATTTGTAATTTTTATTATTTCGAATGCGTAATTGAAGCTCATAAAACGTTTAAATCCAAGACGTGCTTAAGTAATTAAAACATACGATTCGGTTAATAAAAGTGATAAAGTCTAAGTAATACCGGAGAGGGAGGGGAAGGGCGGATGTCGTATAAAAGTAATAAAATTGTCCCCTGCGGTCCGCAGTACTCGCGCTTTTTTTTAATTCCAACCCGACGCCGTCATAAAACACTTCCTCCATGTAAGGAAAGTGGCATAGATATCGCCGTGTTTCAATATATTTCCGCGCAAAACACGATTCAGATCTGCAATTTATATTGTGTCCACGTTTGTGCTTGTAGCGTTAAATTTACGTACAAATTAATAAATAAAGGCTAACTAATTATATTAATATGGAAGACACAATAATAAATAGATTTTAATGCGGCTTGGTCGTGTGTTGCGGTTCAACAACCTAATACATCTGTGCGTGCGTTGGCAGGGCGCCAACCTTACAGAGTGAATCTTCTGCCTAGAGCAATTCACTTTTGGCACGTCATTGTTGGGTTAGGTACTGCGATGTTGTGTGTTCAGATCAATCAGGTTAAAGTAGAATGATGATGGATAACACAATTCGATCACGCAGATGAACCGCCGACGTGAGTTGAGCGAATTTCGAAAATTATGTTTATATGTTTCAGGGTTTCAATCACTAGAGGGGTAAATATATTAGTAGAATTTCTTTGCACTTCAACCTCCAGCCTTGGCTTAAGTACTGCTTCGACCTTGTGGAATAGGATTATGGACTGCACTTTTTGAGATTGCACCACGGATTATAGAATTCTTCGCTTCACTCCCTTGCTTCGCGAGTTTCCCTTGCATCAGAAGCTCCCGCCACGGAAAAATACCCCACGTGGATTAGAACCGTGTACTTTTTATTTTGCATTTTGATAGGTTTTGGAAGAACTAGAGGGTCTATAAGGTCGAGTAAAAAAACTAAATGTGTAGAATAATCTATATATATAAAAGCCAAAACCCACTGACTCACTGACTCACTGACTCACTCATCACGATTTCTCAAAAACTACCGAACGGATTGGAATGAAATTTGGTATGTAGCTTCCTCTAGGGCCATAGGTGCTCACTAAGAAAGGGTTTGAAAAATTTCGAAATTTTAGGGGGGGTTTGGGGTGTTCAAAGTTATTAAAAAATGACTTCTTCAAAACTACCGAACGGATTGGAATGCAATTTGGTATGTAGCTTCCTCTAAGGCCATAGGTGCTCAATAAGAAAGGGTTTGAAAAAATTCGAAATTTTAGGGGGGTTTGGTGGGGGGATCAAAGTTATTAAAAAACGATTTCTTCAAAACTACCGAATGGATTGGAATGAAATTTGGTATATAGCTTCCTCTAGGGCCATAGGTGCTCACTAAGAAAGGGTATGAAAAATTTCGAAATTTTAGGAGGGGTTTGGGGGGATCAAAGTTACTAAAATCATAATTTCAGATCTTTTATTATTATGATAATAGTGCTTTTATTATTTAAGATCCATATATATAAAAACCAAATACCACTCACTGACTGAACACTTAAAAAGAATACAATTACGTTAAAAAGACTGAAAATACGAACCACCACGGGCAACGCCGTACGGGTCAGCTAGTCTCATATATTTATTTGTTTCGATAAAATCCAAAAACGTTCGTTCTAGTGCGAAAAGTATCAAAGAAATTTTCTGGTCAAAATCGTGGTTCCAGTTGATGGATGTTTTTGGTTAACGAATTGTCCGAGACTCTTAGAAAAAAACGAGTGTACCAAATTCGTCCCAAATCGGACGTAAAATGCGGGCTTTGAGTGCAAACACATGTACGTGTACACAGGGTGATTCAGGAAGAAACGGAAAAAACTTTCAGGACATGTTCTTCTAGTGTAAATAAAGAAAAAAATTCCTTCAAACATAGGTTCGGAAATGTTTCGTTTTCCACATATCCGCCTTTTTTTTTTTTACAAAGTAATTCATATCGAGAGAACGGTTTGACTGATTAAATTCCTCTAACGTGGCATGAAGTTTATTATAGCAATGATCTGTCTGAAGAAAAATAATCGATTCAAGGTGTATTCGATGATATATAACCAATTGGTTATTGGTTATTCAAGGTATATAGCCAATGATGCGTTTCAGAATGGCGGCTGATTAAAAATGTCAAACCAAAAAAACCGTACATTTTAGCAAATAATGATAAGACAGTGAGACCATCCGACAGGGAATCAAAATAACTACAAAAGGAATTTAGTTTTGACATTGTTAAACAGATGCCACTTTGAAACGCATAATTGAATACAATCACTTACTTTTCTTAAGATAGACAATTGTTAAGTTAAACTGATAAATATTGTATGTACGTATGTTGTTATTATCTTTAACTTAATTATGTTAGATTCCGTAGTTCATGCAGTTAAATAATATATAAATTTTATTCTTATTACATGAATCTGGTGAGGCGCAAAGGCGTTTAAACGATAGGGCACATAATGCTGAAATCCATTGAGCGGCCGTAAGTGACTACCAAGGGATGGGGATAAAGAAAGTTTTCTTGAACACAGCCCGAGCGTTCCAGGTGTATTAATAAAGTTCTATGGGCTAAACTCATTTTCCCAAAATACATCTCATAAGGGTGGTCTGTTTACAAAGCACCGTATGGTATCTTTCAAATTACAGTACTTGCGGTTGTTTTATATTACATTTTTAATTTATTTTATCCGTTACTGCCAAGTGTAATAAAATATTAACATTTAATATAATTTTACTAAAGAAATCTAAAGTATGATACAATGTATGTTCATTTACATTGTTTACTCTTGCTAATACATTCTTAATAATATACAGTACCTTGAATTTGAAAGCCTGACACTTACCCAAGAGATGGATGTATCAGCAGGCCTAAACAACTTTTTAAAAGAGGTTTAAAACAATTACCAACTTAATTTTCTGTAGCAGTAAAACTTTACTTCCGCTGAACCAGTAATCCTCTGAAAGTAATATAACTACTTCTGGAAACTGTCATTAAAATATCATACTTCATAACTATCAACCAAGCGTAACGAAATATTGCTTGTACTTACCATTTACTGCTCACAGTTTAAAAAGTATTGTTGTACGTTGCGACAGCTGTATTTCCTCAAAATGTCGGTTTATCCAAGGTTTCTATTGTGTTCATCTTTGCAGATATTGTTAAGGATTAGAAATTCAATCTGAAACATATTATAAAGGTTTGAGTAAATTTACTTCAGCTGATATGTTTGCAGACGACGACCTTTTTTAGGGAATAGAGTAGTGCTACCAACCTAAGAGTGCATTATACTATTGAGTGTTATATGAATGTAAAATGCAAATAAACATACTATGACTAAAAACTATACATTACTAGCTGACCTGTACGGCGTTGCTCGTGGTGGTTGGTATTTTCAGTCTTTTTAATGTAATTGTATTCTTTTTAAGTGTTCAGTCAGTGAGTCGTATTTGGCTTATATATATATATATAGATCTTAAATAATAAAAGCACTATAGTCATAATAATAAAAGATATGAAATTATGATTTTAGTAACTTTGATCAACCCAAACCCTCCTAAAATTTCGACATTTTTCATACCCTTTCTTAGTGAGCACCTATGGCCCTAGAGGAAGCTACATACCAAATTTCATTCCAATCCGTTCGGCAGTTTTGAAGAAATCGTGATTTAATAACTTTGATCCCTCCAAACCCCCCTAAAATTTCGAATTTTTTCTAACCCTTTCTTACTGAGCGGCTATGGCCCTAGAGGAAGCTACATACCAAATTTAATTCCAATCCGTTCCGTAATTTTGGAGAAATCGTGATTTAGTAATTTTTACCCCCCAAACCCCCCTAAAATTTCCAATTTTTTAAAACCCTTTTTGAGTGAACACTTATGGCCCTAGAGGAAGCTACATACCAAATTTCATTCCAATCCGTTCGGTAGTTTTGAAGAAATCGTGATTTAATAACTTTGATTCCCCCAAAACCCCCTAAAATTTCGAATTTTTTCAAACCCTTTCTTAGTGAGCACCTATGGCCCTAGAGAAAGCTACATACCAAATATAATTTCAATCCGTTCAGTAGTTTTTGATAAATCATGATGTTTGAGTCAGTGAATGAGTGGTATTTCGCTTTTATATATATATATAGATGTGTTCAATGTATGAGAGTAAGTGTTATTAAACACAGCTAAAAATTCTAATACATTCTTTCTCACACACATTCAAAATTAACTGATATATTATTTGTCTAATATACCGCGTACATACTTCCACAATAAAACAGATTATTTCGTCATAAACTATCAAAATGTATTGAAACTAATTGTATTTAAAAGATTATTAAACTTTGAACGTAATCAGCTTTTTCCATTTTTTTATATTTCATTATTGAAAAAGAAAACAAATCGCTAACTTTGATTATGAGTTAAGCCAAAGAACAAATTTAAAAAAAAACTAAATGATATCCATATTCAGACTGTCTTAACCTTTAAAATGACATATTCAGAATAATTTTCTGATCATTATTACTTCAGTAATCTAGTTATGCGTTTAACATTGCTCTTATGTGAGTTGAAATTCAAGATGGTGGCTGTGTCTGCCGAGCCTTAATTGATATTAATTTGTATATGTCTATAGCCCGTCTGAACTTAAGTTGAGGCAACGAGGGTGGGTAATTAGGGTCGGTCTTAACCGTCGTAAAACTGACCCTTATTAATGCCGCCTGAGTAAACCTGTAGGACATTCTAGTATAAAATTGCAATTCAGTATGTCTTAAGTCAAAATGAAAAACGATATTATATTTCGTTTCATGATATTTTCCAGATAATTTTGATACCAAATTTGATTACATTTGACCAACTTTGAGCTGTACTAGCATTATAAACTTTCTTAGTTGAATTAACATTACTAATATGGTTTACAACAATAAAGCCACAAAAATGTACTTGAGAAGTTCATATTTAAATCTATGCTAATATTATAAAGAGGTAAAGTTTGTTTTCTTTGTTTGTATGTAGGGGGGTAATCTCTGGCATTACTGAACCGATTGAAAAAATAGTTTTACTAATAAAAAGCTACACTATCCCCGAGTAACATAGGCTATAATTCATTTCGATAAAAACCTTTTTTATTTCAATATTTGTAAATTTAGTCGGGGAAATTTTTAGGCTAGGCCTAGAATAATAAACCAACACATGTATTTACATTTATTACCATAGCAACCAATTGAATAAAAAAAAACAGACAATATAGCTGTTTGCTCCAATTAACAGCTGATTTCAAAATTTGAAGCAATTATTTTTGTATTTCTAGCTTTTAGGTTATTGTTTTAAAGTGTAGACCTGAGCCTAGCTGGTTCTTTTAACAATTATTATAACTGCTGTTATCAAATATAAGAAATAATTTGATTTGAATATTTATCATTATTTACCATCTTAGTTTTGAAGTTATTATTAATCCTACACCTTTATTATAAATAAAACATAACATATGTTTGTAGAAGGTTCCATTGGGGGTTGGCGTGCGGAGCCCGCATTGGTCTCCCCTAGTATGTAATAAATAATCATTATTTGAGCCACAAAAAACTCGATACTCTATCGTTATTTACCATAATACAAACAATTGTGTGTCTTTGAACCATGTTAATCGGTCGACTTCCCTGTCCGACATATTGAATCTGATTCCCATAAGAGCAATGCTACAAAATAAGTAATTTTATCTGATAATTCGTGGAATAAATTTTAAAATTTGGTTTCATTTTGAAGTACTGTCATAGGCTAAGTACTGTTGATTGCTAAATAAATTTTCAAAAACTGTTTTATTGTTTTCATAAAGGTTGTTATAAGTAGTAAAAAATAGTAAACTTTTTTACTCAGTTGCAAAAAGAGATATTGCACAAAACCTTAGCAATTAACACCCACAATCTATTTTACTTTAAGAAAAAAATACAGCTTTCGTTTTTTTTACAAAAGCTTTAAATATCACATATGGTAATTATAATATGTTATTACTATTTATTAGTATTATTATGTTGCGTTAATTAATGCAATATAATTAATACCGCTTTATCATTAATAATAAAAAATTTATTTTGCAATTTCTTGTATTGAAAAAAAAACAGTTACAACACTTTAAGTTGGCCGATTAACATGGGACAAACACACAATTGTTTGTATTATGATAAATAACGATACAGTATCGAATTTTTTGTCAAAATTATTATTTATTAAATATGAACTTCTCTAGTACATTTGTGTGGCTTTATTGTTGTAAGCCATATTAGTAATGTTAATTCAACTAAGAAAGTTTATAATGCTAGTACAGATCAAAGTTGGCCAAATGTAATCAAATTTGGTATCAAAATTATCAGGAAAATATCATGATACGAAATATGATATCGTTTTTTCATTTTGACTTAAGACATACTGAATTGCAATTTTATACTAGATTGTCCTACAGGTTCACTCAGGCGGCATTAATAAGGGTCAGTTTTATGACGTTTGAGACCGACCCTAATTACCCACCCTCCTTGCCCCAACTTAAGTTGAGACGTGCTACAGAAATTGGAAACATACTGTGACTAGAGACTGTAAGCTAGAACTTCAGGCTTTTTTTTAATTTTCGTATTTCACTGATGTGACGAATACATTTGGGCCCTTGTTATACACATAGCATTGATTCAGTGTATGGAATCGTGAACATCGATGTACAGGGTGTATCAGAGCGGGTGGCCGGCTTGTATAGCATTGAAACGAGTATACTTATAGCCCATCTCAGGTTAAGTTGAGGCAAGCAGGTGGGTAATTAGGGTCGGTTTCAACCGTTATAAAACTGACCCTTATTAATGCCGCCTGAGTGAACCTGTAGGACACTCTAGTTTAAAATTGCAAGTCTGTATGTCTTAAGTGAAAATGAAAAAACGATATCATAATTCGTTTCATGATACTTTCCTGATAATTTTGATACCAAATTTGATTAAATTTGGCCAACTTTGAGCTGTACTAGCATTGTAAACTTTGTTAGTTGAATTAACATTACTAATATGGTTTACAACAATAAAGCCACAAAAATGTACTAGAGAAGTTCATATTAAAATGTAATAAATAATCATTATTTGAGAAAAAAACTCGATACTGTATCGTCATTTACCATAATACACACAATTAATTGTGTGTTTGTACCATGTTAATCGGCCGACTTAAGGGGGCGCTACCCTGTCCGCCATATTGAATCTGATTCCCATAAAAGCAATGCTACAGAATAAGTCATTTTTTCTGTTAATTAACAGACCAAAACAGACATCTGGCAGTCTCAAGCCTGCAAAAAGAGCTATTTAATAATTAAATGAGCTCCGAAACGCAGAGAGAAAGTTTTAACTATCACAAATGGTAATTATAATATGTTATTACTATGGTACAAACACACAATTAATTGTGTGTATTATGGTAAAAAACGATACAGTATCGAGTTTTTTTTCTCAAATAATGATTATTTATTACATATTTAAATATGAACTTCTCTAGTACATTTTTGTGGCTTTATTGTTGTAAACCACATTAGTAATGTTGATTCAACTAAGAAAGTTTATTTTGCTAGTACAGCTCAAAGTTGGCCAAATGTAATCAAATTTGGTATCAAAATTATCAGGAAAGTATCATGAAACGAATTATGATATCGTTTTTCATTTTCACTTAAGACATACAGACTTGCAAATTTAAACTAGAGTGTCCTACAGGTTCACTCAGGCGGCATTAATAAGGGTCAGTTTTATGACGGTTGAAACCGACCCTAATTACCCACCCTGCTTGCCTCAACTTAACCTGAGACGGGCTATAGACATTTAGTTTAGACTGATAACACCCTATTTCGACCCCAAGGAATTCAGGGAAAATATTTCCAACCCTCTAAAATGCCACAAAAGGGTATTTTTTGGGGGTGGTGGTTGGTTTTTGGGAAATTTTCTATGTAAAGGTAGGTAGTGTTGCGCCTCATTTTAAAGTTCTCGGTACACTGATCATTAAAAAAATTTGTTTTCATTTATCTTGCACCGTCAATACAGGGTGGCCCGAAACATCATAAAAACTTGAGTTTACATATCTTTTTACATCTGACATAAATTTTTTTAACAGCAACAATTTTTAAAGTACATGGACAAAGATGTGACCTTTCAAACAATACCTAATTTTGTAGGTTTTCTCACATTTTTAGCAGGTTTCAAAATTTACAACTTTTAGAAATTTAAAAAATCAATATCTCATAAAAAAAATTCAAATATGAAAAATGTTGATAATTGTAAGGGCTTCAAGTTGATATGTAAGAAAATTGAAAATTTGAAAATTTGAAGTTATCAGTTTAAACTAAATGTCTAAGCATTATCGTTTCAATGCTATACAAGCCGGCCACCCGCTATGAAACACCCTGCATAGAAAACCAGTAGTTTGATGTAAAGTACGGTGAAAATTAAGTATTTCTGTATTACAGAATTTTATAAAGTGAAAATTGTGTGGGTTACTGTTTTGTTATATACAGGGTGATTTTTAAGTATGGAAACGGCTTTATATTGCTCAACTGGGACGTTCTTGGCGGTAGAAACTTATGCTAACCTGTACAGTTTTAAAA
>JAGFPH010004970.1:49681-62025 GCA_018207615.1 Philaenus spumarius | reverse complement strand
ACTTATACTTATACTTATACTTATACTTATACTTATACTTATACTTACACCATATACAGAAAAAATTTAAATGCAAATGTTTTTTTCTCTATTATATAGAACTTAAGAGTAATATGTCTCAAGTTTTAGGTCCCTAGCTTCAAAGGCATTTACGGGTTTCTAGAACATTCTAGAACGTTCCTCAAGTCCCTTCGATGGTTCAGAACCGTCTGGAACATTCTGGGATATTCTCGAATCTTCTGGAATTTTCTACAACATTTTTGAACATTCTACAATATTCTTCATTCTTATCAAACATTCTGTCTAGAACAGTGTGGAATATTCTAGAAGGTTCTGGGAATATTCTAATACTTCTAGAACATTTATATACATTCTGACAAGCCTCGGCCACTTCGGCACGCGATTCCCAGCTGCTTCACCGACTCCCGTAAGAACTACATTGGAGGGATGCGCGCTTTACCCCGTATCTTCTAACCCAACCACTGCAGTTTCGAACAGAAACATATTTTTGAATGGGGATAAAGGGCTACCTTACCAAACCCCTATTATAGGGCTGCGGAGGTGATTTGAGAAGTTAAAGCGGCACGTCCCGACAGACCACGCTTACAATATATAATCACAATTTTAGGTATTCTTCCTACCTTCATGAACTCCAAACTTCCGTTTGGAACTTGAAGGGTGGGTTGCGGAATTATAGCGGCACCCACAGACAAACCACGGTCACATGTACAATTGTACATATATTGATTAGTAACTCTTGATGCCGTTAGTTTGCCTGCAAGTACAACAAGAATATGGTGCAAAAAACAGCACTGAAACTTTATTTTAGAAGTTGTTTATATAAAAATAATAAAGGTATTAAATAGTTTGTGTAAAAATAACTACAATTCAAAGTTTTTTTGGGAAAAACACAAGTTTCGAGTGATTTCCATTACACTTAAATGGGTAAACGTATCATCGATGTTGGTTCTCTAACATGCCTCTACAAATCGGTTAAACCATTTCCCTTAAGACTGTGAGAATCTCCTCACGCAGCTCATCAATGGTCACTGATGGTTGTTGCCTGAACCCAGTTTCTTTTAGACCATCCCATAATTACGCATCAGGGGGTGTTAGAGGATATGAAATGTCTGCTCCGCTGAGTATAATGAGGTGGTTTGAATCCCTCGCTGGTGTGTGGCTACTAGCAGCCTCGTACCTGTGCTGGTACCACCACGTTTCGTGCTCGCAAACACATTTAAGTCCTAACCAATAGGAATGTTTATTTTGTTCCCTATATTATACTTGATACTTTATGAATCTGAACATTGAACCCCCATCTTCCAAAGGTAATCAATACGTTTCCAATTCCATATGCAAACACTGCAAGTACTTGGAAAAGATTCATGGTGCCAAACGTAAGTGGAAGGAGAATGTAAAAAATAGTTAAACTTAGAAATATGTACTAGCTTTTAGGGGTTAATAATTCTCAATTGTCAAATCATAATAAATTGCTTCAGTTTCAGCAAGTGCTGAAGCCTGTATGGACTTATGGAATTCAACTCTGGGGTATTCGAAGAAGACCGGTAATAAACTAATAAACAAATTCATGCCTTTAAAAAATAAAATACTTCGTTGCATAGTTCTTCCATGGTATGTGAGGAATGACATCGTGCGTAGGGATCTTAAGGTTGAGCTTACTGAATAAACAAACAGTAAACCATGAACAAAGCATCTCTCAGCATGTCCATTATGAGATGCACCGACTACAGGACACAAGTAATGCAGTTAGACGTTTGCGAAGAATTAAACCACTGGAGTTGATAGACTTAGACTATACTAAGACTTGTCGATTATGGGGAGTAACCAATGGGTTGTATCCATCAAAATGATTCCTGTGTGACATATAAATTGCTTGATGAGTAACTAAACTCATTTGCAATAGCTAATTGATAAATTTGTTTTTAAATAATTGATTTACAATCACAGGATTCTGTTGTGCATCAATGAAATAAATACCAAGCATTATATTTCCTTACACCACACAGTTACACGTTCAACGTGGCGTCGTTGCTCAATAATCAAGTCTGACCAATTGAAACCAAAAAACTGGGATGTTTGTTTATAAATCCACTACCTGACCCGTACGGCGTTGCCCGTAGTGGTTGGTATTTTCAGTCTTTTTAACGTAATTGTATTCTTTTTAAGTGTTCAGTCAGTAAATTGGTATTTGGCTTTTATATATATAGATCTTAAATAATAAAAGCACTATTGTCATAATAATAAAAGATCTGAAATTATGATTTTAGTAACTTTGATCCCCCCAAACCCCTCCTAAAAATTCGAAATATTTTGAAACCATTTCTTAGCGAGCGCCTATGGCCCAAGAGGTAGCTACATACCAAATTACATTCCAATCTGTTCGGTAATTTTGGAGAAATCGTGATTTAGTAATTTTTACCCCCCAAACCCCCCTAAAATTTCGTATTTTTTCAAACCCTTTCTTAGTGAGCACCTATGGCCCCTCCTAAAATTTCCAATTTTTTAAAACCCCTTTTTAGTGAACACCTATGGCCCTAGAGGAAGCTACTTACCAAATTTCATTCCAATCAGTTCGGTAGTTTTGAAGAAATCGTGATTTGATAACTTTCATCTCCCCAAACCCCTCTAAAATTTCGAATTTTTTTAAACCCTTTCTTAGCGATCGCCTATGGCCCTAGAGGAAGCTACATACCAAATTACATTCCAATCCGTTCGGTAGTTTTGAAGAAATCGTTTTTAATAACTTTGATGCCCCCAAATCCCTCTAAAATTTCGAATATTTTCAAACCCTTTCTTAGTGAGCACCTATGGCCCTAGAGGAAGCTACATACCAAATTTCATTTCAATCCGTTTGGTAGTTTTTGAGAAATCGTGATGAGTGAGTCAGTGAGTGAGTGAGTGGTATTTCGCTTTTATATATATAGATTTAGATAAGTTAGGTTTTCGTCAGGAAACTACACATTATTTAAGAACTCCTGACTATTATCCACCATTGCTAATGCTGTTCGTTACTCTTGTAGTTTACCTATCTGTATTTTTCAAACGTTGACCTATCTATATCTTGCGAGAATCTTGCAATAGCTTTTAAACAAAGGCCTCACTAATGACCGGCAAACATTTATTTTCAATAAAGTTAGTCAACGACTTCGTACTGACTGCAATTCTCAATGAAATTGTAATTGATTTGCATTATTTGCCAGTGTAAACCGGCGTTGAACAACCTTTACATTATGCCAGTACGTTTACAATTCGAAGAAATTTTTCTACTTTGATATTTGCCGAAATGAAAATGCTCCTGAAATGAATTCGCAAAGTGGTAAGACTATGCCCGTTTTCAAGGAATGAGTGAACAATATTTTCACTGATGATGTTCCCTGCTTGATTCAAGATCTACAAACAATACTATTGCATGGCACAATTGCGAAAGATAAAATTACCGTCTGGAACAGATATATTATGTCATATAAACATAAGTATCAGAGTCGTTTGTGATTGGTCTCTACTTTTATTGCTCAGTTTGGTTTTAAAAACTGTTTGACTTTATGACCAAGTTAAAGACATCAACGGATCACCTCCTTCACTGCTATAACTTTTTCTATCATTCACAACATAATTATCTATGCACTTTTTTCTTTATCGTACAGAAGGTTTTAGTTTTAACGATTACATTGTTACTTTATGTACTGGAATTACTAGTAGGTTAAATTTTTTCGGTATTTTCAGGTTCCATTTATAGCTAATGTTTTTTAAAAAATACATTATAATAATAAGAAATATTCTAATTACTTCAAAATACGTCATAAAAAGACTTTTAAAAATATCAACTTGATATGAAGTTTAGGATGTTTGTATTCCGTGTCATTACTGTTTAATTACATATTTTCAATTTAGTAAATAGGTAATACGAAAGAAAAATCTAAACGTGAATTTGCAATTTTCGTTTTATAAAAATACTAGCGGAACCCCTGCGTGCTTCGCACGCCAACCCCGTTGGAACCTTCTACACACAAAATCATGTTATGTTGTCTTTATAATAAAGGCGTAGGATTAATAATAATCCCAAACCTAAGATGGTAAATGAAGATAAATGTCCAAATCAAATTATTTCGTATATTTTACAACAGCAGTTATAATAAAGGTTAAAATAACCAGCAAGACTCAGTTCTGCACTGTCAAAACCTAACCAAAAAGAAATACAAAAATAATTGCTTCAAATGTTAAAATCAGCTGTTAATGGAAATATTGGAGCAAACAGCTGTTTTGTCTGTTATTTTATTCAATCGGTTGCTATGGCAATAAATGCAAATACGTGTCTTGTTTCTTCAGTCTAGGCCTGACCTAAGATTTTTTCCCACTAAATTTACAAATATTGAAATTGAAAATGTTTTTATCAAAATGAATTACAGCCTATGTTCCTCAGGGATAGTGTTGCTTTTTATTAGTAAAACTATTTTTTTCAATCGGTTCAGTAGTTCTAGAGGTTGACCCCCTACATACAAACAAATAAACAAATTTTACCTCTTTATAATATTTGTACACATAAGTAAATAGTTTTAATCTAACTATAGTTTTTGAGGTATGTTTAGGTACATATCTCAAACAATCGTCGACAGTTCCAAATGGTGAATTTCGGTGACTACCGGTTTCGGACGTCTTAACCTTCCATTGTCAAGTCATAAGAAATTTAAAACTTAAAACAAATAAAACACACACTTGACACATAAATGACAAACATCACAAGTTCAACGACACATAACAAACATGCTGGCCAGCCGTTTGTATAAAGGAATGTAATATGTATAGAGATAGTTTTAATTGCAATTTATTTATTATTTTATTACAGTCCTGTATGTTGCTGATATTGTATCTAAATATTCAGTTGGCATATAAACAACATAGATTGTCTATGTAACTGTATTTTCTCACTGGCCTATATGTAAAATTATTTTAGAGTAACTGTATTTTCTCACTGGCGTATTTGGGAAATACAGTTTTAGAAATTTAAAATCTGTTTTTACAATTTTGTGTTTGGTCATTTACCATAATTTGTGTGTAAAGAAAATAATACACGACGTTTTGAGAAAAAGGTGCGACTATACACCCGTCACGTCCCGTCCCGTCAATTCCCGTCATTTTAGGTAGGGTAGCTATACACACCCGTTACGTCCCGTCCCGTCCATTCCCGTCATTTTAGGTAGGGTAGCTATACACACCCGTCACGTCCCGTCCCGTCCATTCCCGTCATTTTAGGTAGGGTAGCTATACACACCCGTCACGTCACGTCACCTCACGTCCCGTCCCGTCCATTCCCGTCATTTTAGGTAGGGTAGCTATACACACCCGTCACGTCATGTCACCTCACGTCCCGTCCCGTCAATTCCCGTCATTTTAGGTAAGGTAGCTATACACACCCGTCACATCACGTCCCGTCCATTCCCGTCATTTTAGGTAGGGTAGCTATACACACCCGTCACGTCACGTCACCTCACGTCCCGTCCCGTCCATTCCCGTCATTTTAGGTAGGGTAGCTATACACACCCTTCACGTCACGTCCCGCCCATTCCCGTTATTTTAAATAGGGTATTTAAACATACACCCGTCACGTCACGACCAGGCGCGAAACGTATATTTTTATTTCATCAGTATATATTTAAGGGCACTTTGGGTTTTTTGGTTTCAAGTTACAACGCTAGTGACATCTATTTCTGGAGACCTGGCCGGTTGTCGTGCAGTTTGTTTCAACGAATAATCAAAAATATGAAATTTCATTTTTACTTCATAGTTATATTTCAAGTACACTCTTTGATTTTTTTTAGTTTTAGGATAATAAATAACCATTATTTATTCAATTATAATAAACGTAAGTAAAATTAAATAAATTATCACTTAAGTTAATCCTCCTTTTATTATTTTTTATTTTAACATCTAAATTTATTTACCTATTGTCAGTAATAAGAAAACTCCTATTGGCATTGCTAAGAATAAAAAGGTAAATGCTACTAAGTATTGGACAGTAAAGTTTAACAACAAAATGTCATTGTAGAGGTTGTAACAGTTTAGTACCAGTAGTAACAAATAATTTAAGTTTAATTTTACTGTAAGAAGTAGTTGTTGATTTAATACATAGTTGTTTTTCTTGGCAGTGCCACTACTTCCTAAAGATCCTGTACAGATGTTTCCTGCCACAGGAAATTAAAAATGTAATCACTAATATTGAAATACATATTGCTACGGACTTGTTTATTTACGTTTCAGAAAAACAATTTTGTCGCCAACTATTCATGTTTAAATCTGAACAAAGTAAGCAAACATTAAGAACTTTCTTTAAACCTCTGAGCATTATTTATTTAAAATTTTTAAAAAAATCTAAGCCACAGTCGACGAAGAAGTTATTTTTTTATCTGTAAAATTAATTTAGTCTTTTAATACTAACTATAATTATTGTAAACAAAACTACGAGCTTTGAGTTTATGAGATTAACTTAACTGACGTGAATACAGTAAGGAAGCCGTATGATTAATGCTAAAGTTGCTTTAGAGGCAATGATTAGTGTATTTTAACGATATATTCAAGTATAGGTAAAAATTGTTACTGTGATGAAAATAAATCATTATTTTTGTGTTATCTCTACTTCGGAGCCAACAAAATATAGTCAACAAACATTCAGGCGCATAACGATGTTTCCCGAATGTACGCGGAAAAAGCCGAAGCGGAGATTAAAACGTCGCTCGACGGGACCCCTGGCTATACACACACACCCGTCACATCACGTCACGTCACAGCATGGTATGCTCTTTTGAGCATTCAAATATTTTCCAGCCGTGACGTGTATATCCGCACCTCGTCCTAGCACGGGCTCTAGTTCTAGCGCCCCCCAGAGCGATTTCTGATGTTCAAAATTAAATTTATAAATAGAAAACACTCTGGGATTCGCGCAAGTAATAATTGTTAGCCGCCTAGAAAAATTATGACCGTTCATAAAATTAACAATCTTCCCCCTCTCTTTTAGGGTCTCAGTAAATAAATCAAATTTATCGGTACATATGTTGTCAGAAAATCACAACAAGGAAATTTACAACTTTTAATAACAATGAAAACGTCATTATTCGACACGGCAATAGTATTTTCTAAAAGTAATTTATGAACCGCGCTTCTGTTCTGCTCCATCGTGCAAGTCGTTTCTGTCAACCCAATTTGCCGCTGTGTTACACCTAAACTTTAATTATTCAAATCAGCCAAAGGATTAGAGTGGTGGATTAGAACGGTTCGCGGATGAGACGGACAGCCTGTTTATTAATGATTGATTCACCGATTATACGAGACGTAGGCCTAAGCTGACCTAATGGGCCCAGGCCCCACCCGTACTTTAATTTACTCAACACATAACCTCTCACCTCGACACACCTAGAACTCAACCGCTAAAACACATTTTGGAGCAACGTTTTATATTTTAGTCGCATCCTATATAAACTAGTTTAATCCTACTCATCTCTGACGTTTCTTTCGCTTTCGCCAACTTCAACGGACAAGAAATCAAGAGTGAGTTATCGCCTTTGAAGGAACATTTTTTTACTTGTCCAAAATTTAACTTCTTTAGTTGTAATACATCAGCTAATTACGTTACAATATTACTTAGAACTTAACATTAGATATACTATGTATATGAGGAATATAATAATGTAACGAACGTGCGATTTCATGTTGTCAAATAGCCTCCTTCAAAATCTGTATTAGTGTTTTACTCAATAAACTATAATTCAGGATATGATGACTTCGTGAGCTTCCACTTTAAAAACGATTACTCTAGGTAACTCATAAAACAAACGGTACCAGGAACTGGCACATACTTTCTCACAAACATATTTAAATTATTAAACAGATTCACTGTGACTTCATAATTGTAGGTGGGGTAGGAGAGGTGATTTTTTATTAAAGTAGGAGATTAACTAATAAATATTATTATTATTATCTAGAAAGAAAACTATTCGATCGATTTCGAACAAATTTGCACCAAACACGTCAATTAGGCCTGTATAGATACACGAAAAAAGGTTTTGAAAAATTTTGGAAAAACAACCCCCTTTATGGCCAAAAACCCCCCAAAAATCAGTTATTATTATTATTAGCTAAACGAGAATTTTTAGAAAGATGCTGTTTTTTGCATATGGTAGGGTACATTAAAGGCTACAAATAAGCCAAATTTTATCGAAATCGTTAGAGCCGTTTTTTTATAAAAAAATAATAACTAATTTTTTGGGGTTTTTCTTTTTGCAAAAAAGGGGTTGTTTTTCAAAACTTTCAAAACCGTTTTTCGTGCTATTTCGGATATTTCCACAAAAATCTCAACATCGATTTTTTTGCGATCAACATACTTTCTCTATACTATATTATAGTGAGAAAGTAAAAGTATTTCGTATAAATATAGTAGTGTAAATTCCAGTTGGCATTAGGCATGGAGACATTAATCTATATATTTCTCTAGATATTTCTATATATTTATATCGATACTTTAAATCCCGATCGGTGATATATATGCCGAAATATCGAAAATTTCATACTGTATTGTGAATATTGACATTTTAACCTTTAATCTGTAGGGATTACAATATTACAGTCGGCGTTGTTTGTAGTTACATTATAGTACGTACAAGTACAAGTTACGTGTAACCAGGTGTTTTAATCCCAGACCACTTTCTCAATCCCGGGATTTCAGGATTGCCGAGGGTCAATCTTGGAATCCCGAGACTAGTCCCGGGATTCAGATTTATTTATTTTTCTCAGATAACCTTACGAAAATTAGGTTTTGTAGTAATTAAACTCCTTTAAATTTTGTTTATGTGTATTAAACCCTTCATAAAATTGATACATTTAGTCTATATCTTACATAAAATATATATGCGTTTTTATAGCATATATTTGTATCTTTTGCTTTGCATGATATTTAAACTGTATGTTAAATTTTCCTGGTATATCAAAGACGTCAATGTTTTACCTAATAACCTTTTTTCAATAGCATGTATATTAAGCCTATAAGATAGGTTTGCCTAACCTGGGGCTGGGAACTAGAAACAACAGCGTATGAAATTAGTATTTATTTATGGAACAAACTTTAGTAATACATATTTTTAATGCTGAACGAACACAAGCGGTAAAAAAACTACATATTTACGAAGTGAAAGTGAATGTGTAGGCCTACACTGTAAAACTTCATAAAAAACAGAAAAACATGTAAAAGTACACACATTTTTTAACTTAAACTAATGGAAACTAAATATCTACTGTAATTTTAATTTCTCAAATAATACCAAAACGCACAAACATAATAATACTCTAAGTAGGCTACTGTACTATTTAAAACTAATTTTACTACACAACAAACTATAGTAAACTATAACACTGTAGACTCGAGCGAGATCGTTGAAGGTCAAGTCTGTCTCTTCGGTAGGGTGTATCGTCTACGAAGGGTTGGTTTGACTGATAAGAATGTATGAATATTAAAAAAGTAATTCGCAGTTTGACATTATCAGTTCTAAGTTTTGACATAAATTATCGTATTTTTTCTTTTCATTGGTGTAAGTTATACTGGATTACAATAATTTTGTAATAAAAATAGTTACTGTACATTGTACATCATACCAACCGTTTCACGTAGAAAATGTTAAGTAAACATCATTTACGAGAAAATCTATGAACTTTGTGTTTTTTAATCTAATTATCAATCCCGAGAATTCAATTAGCTAAAAATGGTCCGGGATTCCTCTACGTGTAACGCAGCGTCTGTGTACTGCCCTGCGAGCGAAGTTGGCTATGTTGGCGTTGGCTGTTCTGTTGGCAGTTGGAGTCCTTCCTCCCCTACTAGCCGGCCGGTTAAAACTATAACTTTTAGACAGCATTTTGTTGCCTTGTGTTTTTATGTGTTCAATATTTGATTAACTGTTCAAAATATGTTTCTTGTCGTATAAGTTGAATTAGCTGTGTGTTGTATTTTCATACAAGTGTCATGTTCATGTTTCAACATTATTGTGTATATGTATTAAACATTTTCTATGAAGGATTTAGTTTTCAACATATTATATCCTAAAACTAGCTGACCCGTACGGCGTTGCCCTTGGTGGTTGGTATTTTCAGTCTTTTTAACGTAATTTTATTCTTTTTAAGTGTTCAGTCAGTGAGTGGTATTTGGCTTTTATATATATATAGATCTTAAATAATAAAAGCACTATTGTCATAATAATAAAAGATCTGAAATTATGATTTTAGTAACTTTGATTCCCCCAAACCCCTCCTAAAATTTCGAAATTGTTCATACCCTTTCTTAGTGAGCACCTATGGCCCTAGATCAAGCTACATACCAAATTTCATTCTAATCCGTTCGGTAGTTTTGAAGAAATCGTGATTTAATAACGTTGATTCCCCCAAATCCCTCCTAAAATTTAGAATTTTTTCAAACCCTTTCTTAGGGAGCACCTATGGCCCTAGAGGAAGCTACATACCAAATTTCATTTCAATCCGTTCGGTAGTTTTTGAGAAATCGTTATGAGTGAATTAGTGAGTGAGTGGTATTTCGCTTATATATATATATAGATTTATAAGTAGGCCTCTTTCGTAATAAGCGTTAGTAAATAAATATATTTTCTGCTTCTAGTGATGACCGTGTTGCTACATGTTGAAGGGTGTTTACCGACATGCAGCAGTTCATTGTCAGGGCAGTTCGGGAAGAATTAGGAATATGCTCTTTGCAGACGTTGATTGATTGAAAATATTTTCTACTTGCCCGAACATATAGTAGCGTTAAATATAAAATTGATGTTTAGCTTTCACTGTAAATTAATTATCCAGTCATTAAAACTATTTTTAGAAAATTTGTTTTACTAAAGAACATAAAAGATAAGAAAAGTGGTCAATTTGAGTTGTAAAGTATATTTCCAAATATAGAACACCGATATATAGATATTTTCAATGCGATATATTGTTGGTATCGATTTATGAACTTGGAATATATCGAAAACACATATATATCGATATTTAAAAAAAACTGCATCACTAGTTGGAATACATTCAATAGAAATTGCATTAGATATCACAGAACTATACTTGCATAATTGTTGCAAATGAGGTAAATATAACTATTATAAGTCTCGCAAAGAGTAACGCTGTTTCCTTTACTTAACTGGAACAAGAATTACGATTTATACTAGTTACCGAAGGTACTTGGTAGAACTAAATTTTAAGGACAGAGCGCACACACAATATTGTGTAAGTTCTACAATATTGTGTCTTGCCGACCATGGTTCGCCAGTCACAGCAATTGCAAGTTAGCTTAACACACTTAAAGTACGGGCACATATCTACGACGAAAGGAGAAACTTTGAGGAGGTGGACACACTGCACCGTCCGGCACAATATATTGTACATGATTTTTACTATGTATAATATAAAAAAATAATAAAAATGTATGTGGTCGTGGGACCCCCGTCAGGAACGAAATTCATCAAGCATGGAGCCCTAAATAGTTTCGGATATGCGTCGGAGTCATAAATAAATGCGGGAATGCAACTGTGCCTTAAATTATTGCGGAGATGCTACGTAGCCTTAAATATTTGTGGAGATGCGATGGAGCCTTTAATATTTGTGGAGATGCGATGGAGCCTTAAATAATTGTAGAGATCCAATAAAGTCTTAAATAATTTCGGAGATGCGATACAGCCTTAAATAATAGTGGAGATGCGATGGAGCCTTAAATAATAGTGGAGATGCGATAGAGCCTTAAATAATAGTGGAGATGCGATGGAGCCTTAAATAATTGTGGGGATGCGATAGAGCCTTAAATAATAGTGGAGATGCGATGCAGCCTTAAATAATTGCGGAGATGCGATAGAGCCTTAAATAATTGCGGTGATGAGGAGTAGCCTTCAATATTTGCGGAGATGCGACGGAACCATAAAAACAGTACGTCCGTGCTATGACGATGACGGTGACGGTGACACATGTTTCTTGAATGTATTTACATCCATTACCATAACAACCAATTCTATAACGGTTTTTCGTTACGCGTTACATTTTCTATTTGTCATCTCCTACCAGAAGCCGCGTAAAGGAACTTCGTTCCGACAAATTGAAAAATAATGTGAACTATTTTGTAGAAAGAAAGAAATAATATTGACAATGTATTTACTATGTTATAAATTTGTATACAGTACCAACGTAACGTACCGGAAATTGAACTCTTTAACACGTAATAAATAATGTATTCAACTATACATAATTACCCTTCGCCTAACCCAACTGATGCGTTGACAGGCCACGTGTTAAGAGATCCTACG
>JAGFPH010004970.1:38300-49281 GCA_018207615.1 Philaenus spumarius | reverse complement strand
CTAACCCAACTGATGCGTTGACAGGCCACGTGTTAAGAGATCCTACGTACAAATTATAAAACTGTAGGAAGACCTGTCAATAAGCCGATTGCTTTTAGTGTGGTCAGCCATGTTGAAATTAACAAGTCTGCACGAATCCGTCACTCCGAGCCTACACGTCGTAACGTGTCATAATTACAAAAACCAGGCGTCGAAGCTAATTTGTGCAAACAATTCCAAGAATGTGTCATGTCATGTATGACCAAAGTTTCTAGGTAATTCGTACAATTAGGGCGATTCGCGTTTCAAAACTGGAGCTGCGCGGAGGTTGAGAAATTGTTTTTATAATGATGAACAGCAATATTTTCTAGGTGGTTCAGTTCAATTGATTACGTTTAAATAAGGAGCGTTTTGTTAGATCCAGAGGAGTGCCAGTACCTAGAGAATTACGAAATAACCAAATGGGACTAAGTACAGTTAGTTAAACTTGGTTATTGGGTAAAGAAAGGAACAAATATTGACTTTTCGTCCTAATGACGTTACAAAGATGTATCAACAGAAAACTACAGCTTGAGATAAAAGACAAAAATCTATACAGTGTCCACATATTATCAAAATTATTCGTGTAGTTATTTTGTATTTTTTTAAACTACAATTCCTATGAACCAGTACAAAATTCATCAACAGACGTGCACGTCAATGTTCGCTATCAAAAAGTGCTCGTTTGAACTTAACGATCTCCAAACGGAGTGAACTACGTGTTTTTATATTGTTATGTGTACGTGATATTTTATCAAACCTGAAGATGGACAATTGTCCGAAATTGCAATTGTTTTAGAGTAAAATACAACAAGGATCAATACACCTGATGTTCAGCAAAGAAAAGTCCCGGTAATTTGAGCTAATTGGGACTGAGGTCACGTCGAATTGCAAAAACATTAGGAACGTAAGTGTTTATTATTATTATTAGGAGGTTGTGTGAACTGCCACCAGGACCCACTGTACCTACCCTGAGGTCCTCTTTGCCCCATGTCCAGGCAGCAGTTCACATCAAACCCGCCCTTTTTGCGAAACGAAGGAGTCCATGGGGGCCTTCCTCTCGTTTAGAACTGGTGTCAGGTATCCTTGTCACAGATATTTCTGCCTCATTAATGCGAGGGCATCACATTCGCATAAAACGTGGAAACATGTTTCCTCCTTCTCTCCACACCTTCGATATAGTGGGTTGTTCTCCAGCCCCATCAAATGGAGGTGCTTCTTCAGAGATATGTGTCCCGTCAGTAGACCGACCAACACTCACTTCCGGCCTGCCAAGACCCAGCAGTTTTCTGCTTAGGTGTCCATCCAGGTCATCAATGAAATCGTATGCCTGTCTCTGACCTCTTACCGTCTCTCTCTCTATCTGAGCAAGTGTTTTGATTGAACATTTTTTCTTACACTTTCTTTCCCATAGCCTCATGATATTCCTATCACTGGTTCTGGACCCATCGGTGGAGTATCTGCTCCTCTTTCAGCCAGTTTCTCTGCTATTTCATTCCCTTCTACTCCTTCATGTCCAGGGACCCAAACAAATCTTACTTGCCTACTGCTCGACAGCTGATCCAGCAGTAATGGCATTCCCAGACCAGTTTTGACGTTGTTCTTGAAGCTATAATGGCTTTTATAGCCGCCTAACTATGAGAACATATCGCAACATCTGTACGCATGCTTTCTGAGTTCAGTATTCAACGTAAGTGTCTTACAATAATGTCTGAACTTCGACTCCGAACTATTCAAAACTGCAGCATTCGCGTCAGTACGTATACATTTAATAATTTTCACCTTCTTCAAATGGTTTGAACATTTCATCCTTGTTTCATTATAAATTGTAACCAGAGTTGAATTTAACTGAATGCGCGACGGACAGCAGATATTTTAGTCCACTTTCACTGCTCTTTCTCTACAATACAAGCTTTTATTTTTGTACTACAACTGGCCGTGATTAAGGTTTTAGTGAACAAATCTAAAATAGGTATCTACCAACCAAAATTAACAAAACACACTAACGGTCATAGTGCGATAGGAAAATACATTAGCGTGAGGGCAAAAACAATAAGAATCAAATACAACAAACTGAAAAAACCTGGAGCCGTAGTGAAACTGTCTATTGGGTTGAATGGTTTGTCCCGCGCATACGTCTCACTCTAACACTTTCCCGCATATTCAAGCGTTTAAGGCCTTTTCACGCCGAGGTCACACTATCTCACGTGACAAGATTTTTCAAAAGATCTGTTCCATAGTTTCAAATGGGGCAATTCACACCGACCTCGCACAGCCCCACAGACGCTACAGACGTCGACAGACAAATCTGCGGATCACTCCGAAAGCGATTTTTTTAAACATCTGTCGACGTCTGTGGTCTCACGCATGCGCACTGGTCCGCTAACCCAACAAGCACATGACTACACTCTGTCGCGCAGTTTTGTTAACTCGTTACAAGTTGCTGTATTGCTAGTTTTTTAAGCGGCCGTATTGGATTTTGTCAGAGTGTTAATTTTGTTGTTTTTCAAAATGTTAAAACTATCAATATTTTGTAGAGTATTAGTTTTAGATTATACTCATAGAAAGACAATGAACTGTTGGCCATTAAAGAAGAAATCGAAATCGGGCGCCACTTTCATTAACCGTTAATTTACTATTCCTTTACACAACAAAAAGTAATTTTGTTTTGACATAAACAGAATTTCAAGAAATTAGCTGCTAACTAATTTTCAAAGGAAATCAATATTTATTTTGTTTTAATATGTCAAATGTTTATTAACAAAATTATAAACCACGTTCAATAGGATTTCAAAAAAGGAAATTTTATAGAGCAGTAGAGGAAATTTTACCTTAGGCATTACTGCCAATCTTTCTCTGCTGGAAATAGATCTCCTGTAGTTGGTGTCTTTTTTACTAATATCGTTATTTGTCAGTGTTAAGATCTCTTTAACTCAGGTTCAGAAAGCCGAAAGTATGTTTTGAATCTGTCATCTTCTAGCTCCAAGTCCTTCATCAGATGAAGATACTCGCCTCACTGTTCCCGACTCTGATGGGATGTACCCAGTGCGTTCAGTTTGTAACCGAGTACAACAGCATGAGTCCCTCAACACTACTCGAACTATTATCGATGTCATCCAACCAAGGCACATTTTTAGTATCGCACCACGAACCACTTGCCATGTTTTTACCTGTTTCAACCGTAGACAGTCCTGTGAACTGACTTGACAGAGCTGAAACGAAGTCCCAATACCTGACAGACGTATGTGGCGGTGTGAATTGCACGTCTGTCACGTGACATAGTGTGACCGCGGTGTGAAAATGCCTTTAGTACCCACAGCCGACAGAACATTTATTTGTTGTGTTAACGCATCTTAATAGGTGAAGTTTTCTACAGTATGATATATTTGCATAACGTTAAAATTTTAAAATGTTTAATGAAGTAAAATTTTAATATACTATCGTAGATTTATGGCGTTACAACCGAGTGGTTAAAATGTGTTATTGATGCTAAGAAAGGGTCTCTGATAACGCCATAGATAACAATTTTACCGGACGTAAAAAAATTAGTCTATACCCGAGTTGACGCATCAGTCGAGGCCTTTAAAAGCAAGTTTAACTGTATTAGATAAGTAGCCTATACTAACAAATACAAAAATGAATAATACTAACTAGACAAAATGGAATTTAAAAAATATTATATTAATATCTTTAAGTAACAGTATGTGTGTGATTTCCCTGTAAGTGCATGCGTTCTTATCTCCTACTACTTACACGTGTAGAAGTCTGCATCCTCGAATAAAAACAGAAAACAACGTTATTGATTTCAATAAAACGGTACCAGATAACTGCCACATTCTTTCTACCAGTTGACACTTTATACCTTCCCAAGAGTTGCATAGGAGGTGGTTATTTAGAATTGCAAAAGTAGGACATATCATGGAAAATATTAGATGCATGGAACCCACATCCATCTATATAATTAATACGCTACATGAAACTTTGTCGGTTGAACTCCTCCGCCATTTCTTAACCGATTTTATCCATTGACGTCTCATTGGAAAGAGCGTGTCGCGTAGATTTGCAAACTGGCCTTACATTTTTGAATAAGTCCCTTGGGCTCTGCCCCAGTGGCTTTTAAAGTTCCCATGTTATTCTTATGGAAGGTCAATCTTAAGGAAGAAGAAGAAAGATTTCTTTTGATTTTATCAGGGGCACAAAAAACAGCTGTTCGTATGAAAAGCTTAAAACAGCTGATTTTGATCAACAGCTGATTTTGATCAACAACTGATTTGGATCAAAAACTGAATATAATTTTAGGTTAGGTAAACCAAGCAATAGCGAAGCATTGCCATGTCCACTAGTATTATATTATAATATTGTTATTATTATTAAAACTATTCGATCGATTTCGAACAAATTTGCACCGAACATCGAAATTAGGCCTGTATAGATGCACGAAAAAAAGGTTTTGACAAATTTTGAAAAACAACCCCCTTTTTGGCCAAAAACCCCCAAAAATCAATTATTATTATTATTAATACCTAAACGAGAATTTTTAGAATGATGCGTTTTTTTTTTGTGTATGGTAGGGTACATTAAGGGCTACAAATAGGCCAAATTTTTACAAAATCGTTTGAGTCATTTTTGAGAAATTTTGATTTTTCTCGTTTTTTGCCATTGGGGGGGGGGGGTAAACCCCTTAAAAATCCAAATTTTGAAGAAAAAAACGCCTGGAGATATTCCAGAACTACACCTACATACCAAATTTCATCAAAATCGGACCGTTGGTATGATCTCCAGCTCTGTACACGTCATATCAGACATAACCAAAAAACACTTTTTTGGTTCAGGGAACACCAAAACAAATAATTCCACTAACAATATTTTTGAGTTCAAGGAGCTCCAAAACAGATAATTCCACTAAAAATTCTAATTCGAAAATTTGGACGAAAACAATACTTTCTCCATACATACTAATATAGGAGTGAGAAAGTAAAAATTAGTTCAAAATAAAATAGATTAAACATCCACAAAAACTTCTGAAACTCTACTACTTTACATTTTAAGATATTTTCTTAACTTCTTTATTTGTGCCGGTTATACTAATAAAGACGGAGGAAGCTGGTATGGCGAAGGTAAATTGGTAGCCACTAACTAAATTCGAACCTGAGCAAACCGTGTTGGAGGTGTCAACTGTAGTACGCTAAACAAGCGTTTGCGTCACATACACTTTAAGATAATCGTGTTTATGGTATGAGAAATTATTTACTTTTTTCAACTTTTACATTTAGAAGAAACTGAATGAATTTGTCATACGTTTGAGGTTTTTGAGGTTTGTTGTAGGAACAAATTTAAATTAAATGTTCGACATTGTTGGCGTAGTAACTAGGATACACCTATCGATATTGATACATTGGTATTACTTTATATAATGGATTTACTTTGCACTGTAGAGCGCATACAGAGTAACCTGCTTTATACTATAATAGCAGTTGTACCGAATGCTTCGCTAGCAGATATGAAAATAAACGGTATCAGTTAACTGACACAAACTTTCTCCCAACTTACTGTAATCAAAATAATATTGTTTTTAATCATTTTATTTTGTACTACTTTTTAGAACAAAACAAAAAAATAATATTCTACCTACGTCAATCGTATAAAAAAATTATTGTCCTAGGCGGGATTCGATCGCGCGACCTTTGAATTACTGGCCGTGCTCGCTACCGTGGTGCTACCCTGTGCGGCCGCTGCCGCGATGCTAGATTGACAACACAAACTTCTTTATTTTTAAACATTTCGCCATAATTATAAAACGCCGAAGTTTTGATAAAAGCGGGTTGTGTCATTTTGTTTGGCATCTTAAGCACTATAAATACTGAAAATTTGATCAGAATCGTTAGAGCCGTTTTTGAGAAATTTGCCTTTTTGTCGTTTTTAGGGGTAAATTACCCTTAAAAATTAAAAATTCCAAAAAATGAAAAAACGTCTGGAGATATTAGGGTTTACCTAGTACCTACATACCAAATTTCATGAAAATCGGACCAATAGTGTCCTCTCTGGTCGTGTATACATACAGACAGACTGACAGACAGACACCACTCTAAAAACACTTTTTTGGGTTCAGGGAGCACCAAAACAAAAAATTCCACTAAAAATATTTTTGGGTTCAGGGAGCACCAACACAGATAATTGCACCAAACAATTTTTTGGGGTTCTGGGAGCACCAAAACAGATAATTCAACTGAAAATACAAATTCGAACATTTTTACGAAAACAATACTTTCTCCATATACTAAGTATAGGGTGGAGAAAGTAAAATGAATGCGTGAAATATCGGGTAAACATAGAGACTTCACTGGAACAAAAATATAGTCAATTTCCAGTTTTTGTCCAGTTGGCTGGTTCCCGACGGTATATTTCAGCCTATGTTCTGTGAGACTTGGTGAGTAGAATGAGTTAATTATGTTTTGTATTAACTCCACTTTCATACTGAATAATAAGCAGTGAATAATAATAAAGTGAATTTTAATTTAAAACATTATTTGACGGTTATGAATTTAAATACTTTCCATTCTTCATTTGCTCAGTACCGAACAGACAACACTTTCCCAGTACAGGACACTAAAACTATTGTGTTCCACCCTCCAAAGCTGCGTACAATGATGCCTGTGCTGCATGGATGCACCAATATATTGTGGGTTTGGTTAGGACAGCTTTTATGGCTATATGCAGGACGGAGTTTGCAAAGTCTGTTTTTCTTGTACTGGGCTCTATCCGTTGAAGAAGGTCATACTTAAAAATTTGGACTACCTTACTACAGCTAGTCAATGAAGCTCTTACAAGACATACAGTTTCCGTGACCACAAATCCTACTCCCGGGGACTCTGAAGAACCAGTAACAGTTACTGCAGAAGAGAATGTAACCCCATCTAGCTCAATGTTTACACCAATTCCTTCATGTTCAACACCAGCCTCCCTGCCCTGCATGACTTCAACTTCAAGTGTTGTCACGGTGAAAGCCACACAAACATCTCCGGTTACTCCAAGCACTTCTCGCTGCTATAGCGGACCTGGAGCCTTCATGTCTCATTCATTTCAAGTGTACCCGATAAGATGTTTTCCATCACAGGTGGGGCTAGATAGAAAATCATTTAGAGGAGAAGTGAAAAAAGTGAGATTTTAACTGGAAGTCCTTACAAATATGTACCAGAGAAGAAAGTAAAGGAATTAGGCGAAAAGATTTAAAAATTAGCAATTAGAAGAGACAAAAATTAAATTTTAATGCATTTGCAAAGGAGAAAAAAAAGCCAAACAACTTGAGTTGAGAGTGAAACACAAAAATATTGGGCCTAGGCCTACGAAGAAAACTTCACTTTAAAACAAACATCCTAAAGAAGGAAACCACATACATGAACTCCGACAACAAAAACAGTGTTACTGAGTGTATAATTTGAAGAGAGACAACAGAATAAGATTGCTTACAGTGCACATCTCGCAAGCGGAAGGCACATATTGCTTGCACAGATCAAGAAAATCTCATTTACTACAATTGTGAAAATTGCTCATAACTTATTGTCATTAACAATACTGAGTATTTTGTTGTATGTTGTATTTCAAAATAACAACAAATAACATATTTGTGTATAAATAACATATTCATTAATCAAATATACACCATAAGTTTACAAAATAACAACTACTTAATAAAAAATGATTTTTGAAGGTGTTCGGTATTGGGCATATGTTTTTGACAGTTGTAATTTGTTGATACTTTTTCATATGTTCATTTCATTCTTTTTACTATTTATATTTGTAAGAGTGTTCATTTTTAGTTATATTTCTAGTTTTTAGTTAAAAAATTTGAACTTTTTATTGTTGCACTTATATTTTGTTACAATATATACAAAAAAAGTTATTTTCAAAAAAGCTAAGTTATCCTGTACTGTGCAAGTCTCCCCTTCACCCTATACGGAGTGCTCATAAAGACCCGTTAACCCCGTTTATTATTTTTGTTACTGCAACCAAGTTAACAAAACTTTGTATATATATTGTGTTGCATAGCAAGTCAAATTTTTTGACATATCTAAACTTCTATGATTTTGGGTTGCTTGAGGGGGGTAGGGGGGTTAACAATTTCAAATGTAAAAGTAGGTCATGTAATACACCATTGAAAAGCTTATTGGAAGAGGAACAGAATCGCGCAAACTAGATTTTAATGTCTTGCTTTGTCAAATTCCTGGAAAATGATACTTGTATCATAACATCAAACTTTCTCGATGAACATTCTCAACTTTCTGGAATCTTCTAGAACTTCTTCAACATTCTGGTCAGTCTCCGCAACTTCGGCACTCGATTCGCAGCTAGCCTCTTCGAATTTTCATAAAATGTCCAATGGTGTGATGCGCTGTTTCGACAATAATATCTCCGGACCAGATAACCCTGCATTTCCAAACCGAAACCTTCTCCGTGGGGCTGCTCTGGTGAGTTGCGCAAATGTAGCGGCACGCTGTAACGAACAACTATTACATTTATTATACGTAGACCACAAAACGTAAGAAAATTAATAAATAGTTTGTGACGAATATTGATTCTCTTATACAATGAACCTGTGTGAGCGCATCCGAATAGTACATTTCCAGAGCTAGTACTAAACAAGTTCCACTCGACCGAGATGAAGTTAATTGCTTTTCAAAGGATACTTTTACAACCCACTCGGTATAAACAAATAATTTGAAAATATTTATTAAAACATTATTCTCATTTAACGGCACTACCATAACCCATAAAACATTAAATAGTTGTACGTACATTTATGAACTAAAAAAACAGGTCCGCATTCTCCATTACTATAAAATTCTTACCATCAATCTGCACATTAAACTTATATCGTTAAACCGAGAGTTTGCTGTTTGGTTCTAATAAAATGATTTGTTTGTTTTTTCTACTACTAGAGGGCTTCGCTCATCAAAACAAGCGGAGATTCGCACCCAAGCAAATTCAAACAGATTATAGTATACGCTTATAACTTCTGGGAAATTACGATTGATTAGAACAGCGGCTCTTGATCAAGGTAGGGTGGAGTGGGCATCGGTGTTCTGGATCCTCAAACATGCGCAGTAGAGTCAAAGTTTTTGCGAGAATTACAGGAATTTGTTTATATAATAGAGAGATATTATTTATTTTATTATACTTTTGATACTAACCAATAACACATTGTCTAATTATCTAAAACGAAATTAAATTAAGATAAATATATGCCTCAAATGAATATAAAATAATAATGTTTCCCCAGTACGATGACAATCAGCGTAACATCAAAGTACCTATCAGACTCTCAACTCCGTTATGAAAAATCTGTGTACAGGGTGATTGAGGAAGAAACTGAGAAAATTTCAGGACGTGTTCTACTAGTGAAAATAAAGAAAATAAACGGTATCAGGAACTGGCACATACTTTCTCACAAACATATTTAAATTATTAAACAGACTCACTGTGACTTCATAATTGTAGGTGGGGTAGGAGAGGTGATTTATTAAAGTAGGAGATCAACTAATAAAAAATATTATTATCATTAGCTAGAGAGAAAACTATTCTATCGATTTCAAACAAATTTGCACCAAACACGTTAATTGGGCCTGTATAGATGCACGAAAAAAGGTTTTGAAATCTTTTGAATAACAACCCCCTTTGTGGCAAAACCCCCCCACCAAAATTAATTGTTATTATTATTAGCTAAACGAGAATTTTTAGAAAGATGCTGTGTTCTGCATATGGTAGGGTACATTAAAGTCTACAAATAAGCCAAATTTTATCAAAATCGTTAGAACCGTTTTTTTTTTATAAAAAAATAATAACTGATTTTTTGGGGGTTTTTGCCAAAAAGGGGGCTGTTTTTCAAAATTTTCAAACCCGTTTTTCGTGCATTTATACAGGCCTACTTGACATGTCTGGTGCAAATTTGTTTGAAATCGATCGAATAGTTTTCACTCTAGCTTTGTATACATACAGACATACATATATACAGACATACATACATACAGACATACAGACAGACATTTTGTAAAAAGCACTTTTTTGGATTCAGGGGGTCCCAAAACGGATATTTCCACAAAAATCTCAACATCGATTTTTTGGTATCACTACTTTCTCCATACTATAGTATAGTGAGAAAGTAAAAAGTTCATATAAACATAGATTCGGAACTGCTTCGTTTTCCAACTATCAATATTTTTTTACAAAATACTTAATATCTTTAGATGTAGGAAAAATATATTGAACGCAAATTTTGAATGCATATATTTGGTATGACATCTTTAACCATGTACAAAAAAGTAAAACACTTTCATATACATTCAAAATGGCGACCGTTTAAATATGTTTAATGTAAAATATCTCGAAAACCGTTACCTTTAAAAAAGAAATTTAGGAAAACAGAAAAGGTATTTTTTTTAATTACAAACAAAACTATAACTGAGTTTTCAGCTAAAAACTCAAAATATGATTTCTTGGTACCGGTACTGTCTATAACGATACAGAACCAACAATGCTAGTATAGAAAGAAATTATGTTTTGATTTTTACGCCGATCACTCGGTTTTCTTTTCAGCTGCGAAAAAAACAAAAAATAAAACCGCTCTGTTTTTTTTTTTTTTTTTTACTAGAATTTGTTTGTAAAGTCAGCCGTTTTCGAGATATTTCATATAAACATTTTACGGCTAGAAAATATTTGGAAAATAAATTTAAAAACTTTGTTAGTTTTTTTGTACATAGATAAAAATATGTACCCAAAATTATCGTTCAATATATTTCCTACATCGAAAAATATTAAGTAGTTTGTAAAAACAGAATAAAATGGTGGATAACTGGAAACGATGGATTTCTTAACCAATGTTGTTATTAACTTTTTTTATTTTTCACTAGTACAACACGTCCTGAAAGTTTCTCAGCTTCATCCAGAATCACCCTGTATACAGGGTGTT
>JAGFPH010004970.1:11349-33300 GCA_018207615.1 Philaenus spumarius | reverse complement strand
AAAAAAACGAGAAGTCACCGTCATGGATCATGTACTTGATACATACAAATAACTTAACCAGATGTCTGCGATCAGGCGTGTGAAGAAGAACTCTCTAGTGTGATGTATAAACTAGCTGACCCGTTCGGCGTTGCCCGTGGTGGTTGGTATTTTCAGTCTTTTTAACGTAATTGTATTTTTTATAAGTGTTCAGTCAGTGAGTGGTATTTGGCTTTTATATATATATATATAGATCTTAAATAATAAAAGCACTATTGTCATAATAATAAAAGATCTGAAATTATTATTTTCGTAACTTTTATCCCCCCAAACCCCTCCTAAAATTTCGAATTTTTTCATACCCTTTCGTAGTGAGCACCTATGGCCCTAGAGGAAACTACATACCAAATTTCATTCCAATCCGTTCGGTAGTTTTGAAGAAATCGTGATTTCATAACTTTGATACCCCCAAACCACCCCTAAAATTTCGAATTTTTTCAAACCCTTTCTTAGTGAGCACCTATGGCCCTAGAGGAAGCTACATACCAAATTTCATTCCAATCTGTTCGGTAGTTTATGAGAAATCGTGATTAGTGAGTCAGTGAGTGAGTGAGTGAGTGAGTGAGTGGTATTTCGCTTTTATATACATAGATTTAATGGTGAATATCTGAAAAAACTACATTAACGAGTACATACAATGAAAAACAATCATTTCAAGTTTTTTTTTTAATGTTAGTAAACTTCAACGTAGGATCCATTTGTCACCCTACACGCGTCGAGGCGATATTGCACTTCCAGCCAGATATTCACCAACATAGCAGCTGGTGTAACTGTCTCAACCGCCGCTAGGATTCTTTCCCGTAAATGGTTGATGTCACGGATCTTTTCAGCATAAACAACCTTTTTAATGTAACCCCAAAAGAATTTGCATCAATTCTGTGTAGAAAGTTAGCAGCAACTCTTTTGTTTGTGTCAGTAGGATTAATTTCATGTAACATCTGTAATTTTTAGGTGCGTAAATGAAGTCTTTCACGTATCACATCATACAAAGTACCTTTAGGCACTCCTAATTGTACACTGTGTATGGCCAATTACTTCTTTGGGCTCCGAACACTCGAAACACGGATCTGATCAACAGTAGCTTCAGAAGTTCTCGGTTGACCTGGCGATTTGACTTTCAAACACTGCATTTTTCCTTAAAAGAGTTTAGGCAATTACTGATAGTTTTTGCTGTATAGGGTTCACCACCATACTGACGTATAAAATTACGATGCACTGTTATAACAGAAACAAATTCAGTTTGCACAAGTCAAATAACAAACTGCGTCGTCTGTTGTGGAGTGACCATTGCACTACACTGAACGCCTGAAGTGAGCGCTGTTATTCTCAAGGTCAAGCAGGCCTGCCAACTGCTTGGAGGAACTGGCCTTGATGGATGAAAATTAAGAATATATTTATAGCAAGCATAATATTGTCTTGCATTTGCTTTAAGAGCAAGTTATGCTTGAAGCAGATGCTAGACATCTGATCAAATGTTAGGAGGGACTGGACTAGTTTTAAAACTGTAAAATCGTGGCAGCAAGAATCGAAAAGCTGCTAAGTGCTGAGCAGTTCCAATGAAATGGTACAAGGTTAAAATAATTCGACCACGCAGCTGAACCGCTGACGTGAGTTGAGCAAATTCCCAAAATTAAGTTCATAAGTCTATGTTTTAGGGTTTCAACCAAAAATTTGTTTGCGAATAAGCCTCCAGCTTCGACTCACGCGCTCCTTCGTTACACACGCAGTGGAAAAACTCGCTTTGTGAGTTTGCACCTCAATCTTGTGGCCTCGGGTTATGAGCTTTCGCTTCGCTCACAGCGAAAAAACTCGCTCGTCGGTCTCGGATGAGGAGATACCGCCAAGGTAAAGTCCACACCTCGTGGCTTTGAACCGGGTACTTTTATGGTATTTTACGTTTTGATCGATTTTGGGGGAACCAAGCGAGCTATAAGGTCGCGTAAAAAACAAAATGTGCAGAATAACATACTACATTTATATTTAAAAAAAAACTGTAAAAAAATAATTTTCGAAGGAAAAATCTAAAAAAATAGATACTTCCGGTCAAAAACGTACTTCCGGTTATTGGATTTTTTTGGCTAATGAACTCGTCCGAGCGATGTAAATATATAATTTTAAATGACATCCCAAAACGTGTTCTGGGGAGCATGATCGGTGCTCATTTGCTACTCCCGACCTTAAGTCTCACCATAAGGGTCACTGCAATAGCTCATTTTTCCTGTGGAAATTCGCTAATGAACTAAAACTTCCTATACATTATAACGTATTGCGTCCAGGAACTGTTATTGAATAATATAAATAGGTTACATACCTTATATGTCCATCTACAGTCCTAAATTCAGTCCTTATTTTGTAAAGGGACTATCGATTTCAAGCGGCCAAACGGGGGTAGGTTGATAAGAAGTTTCGCATTACGGTCAGTCGAGTCGCGTCCGTTGGCCAACGATGTACATATTATGTTTTTATCGCGTATTTATTTGTTTGGGTGTTTTGTGCTGTGTAGTGTTATGTTAAGTGTGACTATGACAATTTCTGTGTAATATGTGTTTTTACTTGACTTGACAATGGAGACATGAACTCCGAAATCGATAGTCCCTTTACAAAATAAGGACTGAATTTAGGACTGTAGACGGACATATAAGATATGTAACCTATTTATATTATTCAATAACAGTTCCTGGAGACAATACGTTATAATGTTCAAATTACAAGCTAGTCAAGCTAAAATCGCCTACGAGTATAAACACACGAAAGAAAAGCTACTTAACTGCAATCTCAACATAAAGTTCAACAAGACATGTTTGAAACTGCACATCGTACCCAAATACGTACATATTAACATAAAAAATAAGTCACAGGCAGCCATAAAAACCAAATCATCCGCTCAAATCCAATGGATAAAAAATGAAATAAAATGCTTATACAGCAAAAAGGTTCATTTAAATTCCATCCTATTCTATAAACTCCTCGAATTAGCCAATAACATCCATCCGTCACTAAGGGATAATATTTTTCAAACCATAGATAGACTAACTAAATATAAAGCATCAGTGAAAAAGAAAATTCAAGATAATAAGATTAATCGTTTATTAAAGCAGGTTCATTCGGAGCACGACGCTATACGAAACATCAGCCACACTTTTTACAAGCGAGTTGTCAATTTTACCAACATACAATTTGACAAAGACGAAACGCAAATCCTAAACAAGGGTTTAAAACACAACTTTTCCCAGAAAACGTGGAAAAGGGCCTAACTTCTGAAATTTTAAATGCCGAATCTTCAATAAATATAATAGACAACGACCAAGTTAGAACTGTTACGAGACATATCATTAACAATAAAATTAACTCAATCTTCGATAAAGATCCAGCTAATTTCCACACTATTAATAAACGCTACGCAACTAGACAAAGGGAAGAATGCGTTCTCAAAAACATTAGGAATAAATTAATAACTAATGATTGCATAACGACAAGAGCCGATAAGGGACAATCGATTGTGATTATGACATCTAAGGACTACACAAGTAAAGTAAACGGTTTTATTGCAAACAACTTTATCAGCTTGATAAAACATGACCCTACTGCTAAGTTCCAAACTACTATAAAATCATGTCTAAATAGCATTGGCTCTTTATTTACCAAGAACGAGATTAGATATTTAAAAATGATGGACCCCAAAGCTCCCTCTCTGCGTGGCCTACCCAAAATACATAAACACAAAATACCTATAAGACCACTACACTACTGCTCCGTCATACAAAATCGCCAAAAAATTAGACAGAATTCTGAAAAGTAAACTAAAATTTATCAATGATTACAGTATAAAATACAGTATAGAATTGGTTGATTCGTGCAAAGATTTTATATTTGAAAAGCAACACACTATGGCCTCATTAGACATAGTTAATCTCTACACCAATGTTCCCATTGTTTTCACGTTAGACTTAGTGAAGCAGAATCTCACTGAATATTCAGATTTGAGTCCCAAAGCCATATGCGAACTTATGAATTTACTGAGCATAACACTCCAACAAAATTACTTTCATTTCAACAACAATTATTACATTCAAGAGGAAGGACTCGCATTAGGTTCCCCGTTGTCGAGCACACTGGCTGAAGTTTATTTAAACCACTTTGAAAATGCACACATCTTTTTACCAAATAACAGACATGCAGATAAAATATTGTTCTACCGGAGATAATTATGTCGACGACACAATTTTATTTTATAAAGGCAACAGTCGACAATTAAGTTTGTTAAACAATCATCTTAACAATATCAGTCCTAAAGTAAAATTTATGTTAGAAACGGAAACAGATGGAAAATTGAACTTCTTAGTCCTATCATTGGTAAAACATGGCAGTAAACTCGATTTTTCTATATTTCGCAAACCTACCGCAACAGACCACACCATCCACGCTACTTCCTACAACCCCATGGCCCATAAATTGGCAGCCTACCACAGCTTGGTACATAGACTATTGACAGTACCCCTCAATCCTGTGACTTATAATGAAGAGCTGTCAACAATCAAACACATTGCTGTAGCTAATGGTTATAGTAGTACCAATATTGATAAAATCGTACACAAACACAAAAGAAAAACAAAACGCAATGTCATCCCAGAACAGAAACAAAAGTTTGTGTCTTTAGAATACGGTGAGGTTTTACTGAACACCATTAAACGTGAACTGAAGAAACAAAATATAATAGTAGCCAACAGAACTTCCAACAAATTAGAAAATATATTACAACCCCGTAACAAAAGTAGCCAAGATTCACTTCTAACTGGCGTCTAGAAGTTGAAATGCTCCGATTGCCCCAAATTTTACATTGGACAAACAGGCCGATCCTTCAAAAGAAGATATTCTGAGCACATCCCAAAACCCACTATGGGAATACAAAAATCCAAATTTGCCGAACACCTGGTACAAGAAAACCACAACATTGAGAGTTTCCAAACCAATGTAGAAATTCTAAATATATGTAAGAAGTAATTTCTTATGAACACCTTTGAGGAATTACATATATATAATGCTTTTAAGTATGATAGGGATAATGTTCTCAACGACAAGCTCAAGTATTTTTTAACACCATTGAAAGTATCAATACCCACAATACAGTAAATCGATAATTTTAAATATTTCTACAAGCGGCCAAACGGGGTAGGTTGATAAGAAGTTCCGCATTGCAGTTAGTCGAGTCACGTCCGTTGGCCAACGATGTACATATGTTTTTATCACGTGTTTATTTGTTTGAGTGTTTTGTGTTGTGTAGTGTTATGTTAAGTGTGACCATGACAATTTCTGTGTAATATGTGTTTTTACTTGACTTGACAATGGAGACATGAACTCCGAAATCGATAGTCCCTTTACAAAATAAGGACTGAATTTAGGACTGTAGACGGACATATAAGGTATGTAACCTATTTATATTATTAAAACTTCCTGCCATTACTGTCAACTGCCACTGTGGGTAGTTTCAACAAAATATCTGCAAGGTGCGCAACTGGACTTCTACAAGTTGCCTTACAGTAAAGCCACCTGACAATTACCGCGTAAAACAAATCATTAATTAAATAGAATAGTTAGGCAATAAAATGTGCGAAACCCAATTGCATCGTCTGTACATGTTACTATTTGATTCAATTAAGAAGTAAAATTTGTGTTGATACTTTAATAAAATCACTACCTTTAAGGCCTAATTAACTAATCCAAATCAAGTTTCGAGATTGTTTTCATTTCCCTTTTGTTAAAATTAATGTTAGTTTTAGAATGACGATGTTTGCTGTACTGAAGAACTTTTTACGTTACCAATAACACATAGCTAATTTCCGAACGAAAAACACAAATTTGCGCAATAAAGCAAATTTTAAAGTTCATTAATAAATTAACAATGAATGGGTTTCCTTCTGGTATTATATTCTTCTGTTTCACAACCAAACTCTGTTGCAAACCCGATTCCAGTCCCTTTAAATCAGATCTAATATTAATCATGACCGGTACAATGACTGCTAGAAGCAAATGTTACTTCATTTCCTCCGCCTATTGTAGTATATTTATTGTTTTTCCCTTTCTAATAGAGCGTCATTCTGGTTCTTTTCTGGTTGGAAAATCACTTCAAACTATTGTTGTATCACGAAAACCGATCAGATCAATACGTAGCTACTACTATTAAGTATTATGGTATGTTTAAACCAGGCAGTTGTTCGGTAGTAAAATATGCAACGTATACTATTTGCACGCCGTACAACTTTAGTTTATGCAGTTATAAAACGTAATATCTCTAGGGTAAACATATGGAACGGTTACTACCGTAATTGTGCCAGAAGGATATTTTATTTCAAAAGTAAAATTTCCTAATAATCTATATATATAAAAGCCAAAACCCACTGACTCACTGATCACGATTTCTCAAAAACTACAGAACGGATTGGAACGAAATTTGGTATGTAGCTTCCTATAGGGCCATAGGTGCTCACTAAGAAAGGTTTTCAAAAAATTCGAAATTTTAGGGGGTGTTTACGGGGGTCAAAGTTAATAAATCACGATTTCTGTAAAACTACTAAACGGATTGGAATGAAATTTGGTATGTAGCCTCCTCTAGGGCCGTAGGTGCAGGCTAAGAAAGTGTTTCAAAAATTTGAAATCTTAGGGGGGTGGGTCAACGTTATTAAATCATGATTTCTCTAAAACTACCAAACGGATTGGAATTAAATTTTGTATGGTACGGCTTCCTCTAGGGCCGTAGGTGCTCGCTAAGAAAGGTTTTCAAAAAATTCGAAATTTTAGGGGGGGTTTAGGGAAGTCAAAGTTACTAAAAATCCCCGTAAGAAATACATAATATAATATATTTTTTGATATCTTTTTTTTTTGTTGGTTAATATACATTTGACTTTGATTTTTCTATCCGTGCAAAGGATCGGGCCAGCTAGTCTTAAGTATAATTTTGTAAGATAAGCAATCCGTTGTAAAACGTTACTAGATACTGAGCCGACAATGTTTCCAGTAGATACATATTTGCTACAGTAGAGACCTTTTCACTGAATATTTAATAGCCAATACGGTTATGAGATAAAAGTAATTAAACCAGCAAAGTTGCACGCTATAGGCTACAAGATAATGTGAGGAAAATCAGGAATAAATCTCACCTCGTGATTGATTTAAATCCTGCGCTTCTGAACACATTTTTAGTGAATTACCATAGGAAAAATGAGCTATTGCAGTGGCCCTTTTGGTAAAACAAGACCCAAGGTCGGGAGTAGCAAATAATCATATACAGTATGTATGTGTTCGCATTCTAGCGGAAGCATTTTAAGTTCGATTAGGTCCAAATTTGGTACACATGTTGGTTGTCTACGTCCAACAATCGGAAGCACGTTTTTTGACCGGAAGTAACTATTTTTTTAGATTTTTCGTACGAGAATGAATTTGTTTTTGAGTTTTTACTACAAATATAAATGTAGGATGTTATTCTGCACATTTTGTTTTCCACGCGACCTTATAGAGCTGGCTTGGTTCCACCAAAATTGATCAAAACGTAAAATACCATAGAAGTACCCGGTTCAAAGCCATGTGGTGGATTTTACCGTGGGGTTGGCGTGCGAAGCACGCAATGCATTGTGTATTGAAGATACTCCCAATACGGGGATTGGCGTGCGAATCACGCAATGCACTGTGTATTGAAAATATTCCAATAGGGGGGTTGGCGTGGGAAGGACGCAATGCATTTGGTATTGAAAATACTCCTAATATGGGGGTTAGTGTGCGAAGCACGCAATGCATTCTATTGGGTTCGCGTGCAATGCACTGTACGTCGGCCGCTTCTCAGTGTTCAGTGTCAAGTGTTAAGCCCTATACCTCGGGTAAGGCCCCCCCCCCCCCCCCTAGAAAATATCATATGGGCGCCCATACTGACTGTCAAACTATTTCGGTCCCTAAACGTGTTTTGACCTTTCTTTGGTTGAGTGTAGGTCTTAATGAATCGCTTACTTAATGTAAAATAATAAAATCCACACATTATGCTCGTAATTTGCTTGGAATTCCTCCGGTCAGACAAAACAGTAAACTTTCAACTCCGTTTGAAACGGACGCAAGTCACATCTGGGATAACTATTATATTATTTGTGTTCCACCAACGTAGACTGTCTCCTAGAGGGGGTCTTGACTAATTAGTTCCGTCCCGTAAGGTAACGCAACCCGATATCGCAGCTAAGTGCTGATATCTCTCCGGTATATTTATCTGCAATATATATTGCTCTTGGTCTCATTAACGTCTTGGGTACGCTAACATATGATGTTCGCACTTACTCGTAAATGTCGTTGAAGAAAATGTAATTGGACGCCATTTGCGAGTCATGTGTTGTCTTTGCGCCATATGTTTACTGATATGACTTTGGCCCTTAATTGGGGGCTAAGTTTCGGTTGGCGTTAAACATTTTCAAGATTTTAGGGATCTTTAAGTACTTTTATGAACTTTATGGAAGAATAATAACGTAGAAAAGTATGTTTTTTATTATTTTCCTATTATTAAGTAATTTACCTTTATAGTTTATGAGACACTAGTGGGCTTCACTCACCAACCACAGCGCAATCGCACTGAAGCAAATGCAAACATATTATTTTATAATCTGATATTTTCACGGAAATGGCGATTGGTTACGACAGAGGTAGTTGGATCGGGATAGGGTGGTTGGGGATCGGAGGGCAGTGGGGTCAACTTTTCCATGAACGAAAGATTTTTTTTACTAACCTAACTTAAAAGCTGTTGGTTGGGGAGAAAAAAATGACTGATTATAAATGATCAAGTTGGTTGCTATGGTAATAAATGTAAATGCTTTGAAGAAATTGTGTTGGTTCAGTATAGGCACAACATAAAATTATGTAAACCCTTTGATTCAAATCAGCTGTTTTCTTTACAATATGTAACAACAGATTTTTGACTTATAATACTGTAAGGCTTTTTTGTTGATTTTGTATTTGTGTTTCCTTTGTGTGGTTTAACCTTACGCAAAAAAAAACTGATGGTTGTAATTAACTGGTTATAAATTTGCTAAGTTAGTGCTATGGCAATGAATGAATATGCGTTCAGCCATGTAAATATAAATATTGGTTCAGTCTTAGGTGCTACAGTGTTTACTGATTTGGTTATGTACAGAGTCAAGTATATAATATACTAGCTGACCCGTACGGCGTTGCCCGTGGTGGTTGGTATTTTCAGTCTTTTTAACGTAATTGTATTTTTTTATGTGTTCATTCAGTGAGTGGTATTTGGCTTTTATGTATATAGATCTTAAATAATAAAAGCACTATTGTCATAATAATAAAAGATCTGAAACTATGATACCCCCAAACCCCTCCTAAAATTTCGAAATTTTTCATACCCTTTCTTAGTGAACACCTATGGCTCTATACGAAGCTACATACCAAATTTCATTTTAATCCGTTCCGTAGTTTTTGAGAAATCGTGATGAGTGAATGAGTGAGTGGTATTTCGCTTATATATATATAGATAAATGATTTTTACAATTGCAGCAATACTGGTGTAGGTTGAATGTTTCACAAAGTAGTAAACTGTGTTACACTTTTAGCTAAAGATATCTAACCTTCCCTAAAAATTATGGTGAACTTGTTCAGAAATAATTAAGTATTTTTTTAAATAGAATCTAATTTGAAATTTTTAGCCGCAGTTGTTTTAAAAAGTTTGTAATTTACGCTACTTTATAAATTTAACCAGCAAGCGCTCGCGAGGGCAGCATTTTGAACGCCTTTTTAAAAAACAAAATGCGCTGTACTTTAACTGACACATCAGGTTTAAGGGTCTGCTCCAGTAAACGAGAAAGCAACCGGAAACGCAACCGCTTCTCACTGTCTCCCTATCTAAACAGTGCAATTTCTTGCAGCTGAACGCTTTGACATTGCCTCATTTCAAACCATTTTATAAGTCTATCTTTTGTAATTGAGTGCTGAAAAAAAACTAAATATTCTTTAAAAAATTTCGGATCCGGCTTGCAAACTATTTTTCATTATTAATTTTTTATTGTATTAGGAAAAAAATTCAAACTTTGTACCTACAAAATGTCAATTACATAAAAAATCAAAAGCATTTAAAAAAATGTAAATTGCAAGACGGATGCGTATTGTGACTGTGCTTAAAATGAGACCTTGCAAACAATAGTATGATAAAAAGTAAACGAAATAAATGGTTTGAAATTTAACATTGCTGTTATGGGATACAAATCCAAGATGGCCGCCACTACAGCAGACCCTTAACGCTAAAAATACAGGTACTCTTTAATAACATATTTAGTTGCACGATGTCAGTCGAAAAAATTTTAATCAGCATTGCTTCAAGTTCAATCAATATTCTGTACACCACGACGGCCAAGTTACCGCCTTGCGATCGCTGGTGTTAAAACATTTCACTGCAGTGACAGACGAAAGTAGTTATATCAAATATTTTGAGTATATATTATATTATATTATATTATATTTGATATATAATGTGCATCTACTTATATAAAGCTAGACGGTAACACTGATTCATTGACATTAATTATTAGGCACTTCCCGTAATCGGACCCCCATCAAACTTATACTTGAATTAAAGCTCTCGACGAGAAACTTTTGGAAAAATTGCCAGAAGTAAAATTTTTTTAATTTTGTAAGCACCTTTTGGGCGGGAAAGATATTTTCAATTTTTTAAATTTTTTCATTTTTTCACTTTGAGCGCGTTTAGTAGGAAAACGGTAAGAGATAGCAAAAAATTTTCAATACAAAAGTTGTAGAAAATTTTATTTCAGACTAACGATTTTTCATCAGATTTAAGATCCAATCATCCATTTAGCCACTATTCATCCCAGAAGAGAAGCTCCGCCCAACGTTCTTAAAGCTAGCCGATTTCACTGTTTACTGACATTAATTATTAGGCACTTACCGTAATCGGACCCCCCCTCAACCTTATACTTGAATTAAAGCTCTCGACGAGAAACTTTTGGGGAAATTGCCAGAAGTTAACATTTTTAAATTTTGCAAGCACCTTTTGGGCGGGAAAGATTTTTAGATTTTTTAATTTTTTTAATTTTTTCACTTTGAGCGCGTTTTGTAAGAAAACGGTAAGAGATAGCAAAAAATGTTAAATACAAAATTTGTAGAAAATTTAATTTAAAAGTAGAGATTTTCCGTCAGATTCAAGATCCAATCATCCATTAAGCCACTATTCATCCGAGAAGGGAGGCTCCGCCCAACGTCCTTAAAGCTAGACGATTTCACTCATTCACTGACATTAGGCCTAATTATTAGGCACTTCCCGTAATCGGAGCCCCATCAACCTTACACTAGAATTAAAGCTCTCGACGAGAAACTTTTGGGAAAATTGCCAGAATTTAACATTTTTTAATTTTGGAAGCACCTTTTGGGCGGGAACGATTTTTTCGATTTTTTGAATTTCTTCATTTTTCCACTTTGAGCGCATTTAGCAAGAAAACGGTAAGAGATAGAAAACATTTTTAATACAAAAGTTGTAGAAAATTTAATTTCAAACTAACGATTTTGCATCAAATTTAAGATCCAATCATCCGTTCAGCCGCTATTCACCCGAGAAGGAGCTCCGGCACACAATCCTTCATATTTCCCATGTTAATCTTATGGAGATAATGTTTAATGAGTTTGAGTCCCCTGCCAAATAAAACAGCTGATTTATGCTCGGTCACCTATGTACAAACGAGCCAAAGATTCTTTAGCGAATTTTCCAACTGCGAGCGAATCGAAGCAGCCATTGAGGCCGAAGGCCGAGGTGGGGTTGGGACGCAAAGCGTCCAGGGGCAGAGCCCCTAGTCTTATATGTAATTAAAGAATACCTACAAAGTTTGTACGGCTAGTAAAGTACAGCGTAATTTTTTAGAAAAGATTGCCAAAATGCTGCTTACGAGAGCACTTGCAGATTAAATGTTTTACAAATTTTGTACTACAACACTATTTAATTTTAAAATTATTTGTATACTTGTGCACGTGTATCGTATGGTATACTTTGAGATGCTTAGTATTTCTTTTGTGAAAATTCAATGGAAAATTCGAAAACTAATAAACAAAGGTAAGCGGCCAAAGTGCCACCTTGATAACGCGCAAATCAAATAGCGCGCGCTTGAAGCTTAAATAATTAAGCGTTAAAATTTAAGATTATCTTTAAAATTATAGTCTTGTGTCGTTTTAAACAACTTTGGAGGCTTGGTGTGCTATTCAAAAATATTTGTCATCTCCACTTTAGTGTAAAGCGTGACTTCCTAATCGTGTATATCATTTATATATCTTAAATTCAACGTTTGGAAATATTAAACGAACTTAAATGTAGTAAAAAAAGAACAAAAACGTACACATGGCAAAACTTTTAAATAATTTCAATAAACAAGTAACCTATCAATCATGTTAAAATAAAAACCTTAATGTGACAGTAAATTAGTAACAATAGAAAATACTATAAAGCAATAAATACAGAAACTAATACAAATTTTCAAAGTGGTAAATAAACAAGAAAAACATTGCTCACTTTGTAGAAAATGTATTGAAATATTTTGCAAAAAAGTTTTTGGAATGTAAAAGTTGACACATGAATTCTCCAGTTTGCGGTTCAATGTAATCTAATCAAATAAGTTCAAATTCAACCGTTAAGGATTTGAATATTGTTTACAATTCATTTATTTATTTTTACTTTTTAAATATTTCTAAAATGCATATTTCTAGAATATTTATTTTTAAATATTTCTTATGAACCTACAGAAGATGTATTACGAGTTACTTACAGTTTCTAAGATTTGCGATATCAGACAGTGTGTTGGAGAGTCATGGTGTTTTGCTATACAGTATTAGGCGTATACAGGGTGGTCCATATGTATGGGAACACTTCAATAAATTGGAAACTGTTATAGATGTAATACTGTAAATTTCAGGATAAGTTACTGGTCAAATATTCTACCTAATGACAGACAACTGAATTTCAACCCCTTCTCAGGGGGTAGCCAAGGGGTTGTAACTCAAATAGTTTAAATGGGAACACCCATTGTGTGATACATCATCTTAAAGGTCTCTTTGAAACAAGCAAAACGGCATAAATAAAAATTTCCTACTATACTTTTATCCAAAATGGCGGCTGATTGAAATTTTGGTTTTCAAAGAAATAATTGGTATACATGTTTGATCAAAATTTTATTGAACAAATACCAAAATACATTGAAAAAGCTCTGTTATTTATTTAGTAATTTGTTTATTAGAAATTAATTGAAAATTTAAGAGAATAAATTGTTCTTAAAGCATTTTTGATTTGAAATGTATTGGAACTGACACGTAACAATTCATGAAATTTAGAAAATGCTATTAAAGTGACCTATTAATAATATAAATAAAATTAAAAGTTACAATTATTGAAATAAAATAAATAATAAAATTATTTTGATAACAAAAAAAAGAAAAGTTCATTACAAAGACAACATTGAAAATATTGGTAATAAAATAAAATAATTTATTATTGATAGCTGATCATTAATTGCTTATTATTAACAGCTGATTATTCACTTATTTCTGAGTTGCTCATCATTGTTGCAACAATGCATTGATGTGTAATATTATTTAGTGTTGAGTATTATTATTATTTTATTTCATTACTAATATTTTCAATGTTGTATTTTGTAATGAACTTTTCTTTTTTTTTTTTTTGTTATCAAAATAATTTTATTATTTATTTTATTTCAATAATTGTAACTTTTAATTTTAATTTTATTATTAATAGGTCACTTTAATAACATTTTCTAAATTTCATGAATTTCAATCAGCCGCCATTTTGGATACAAGTATCGTAGAAAATTTTTATTTATGAAGTTTTTGTCGTTCCAAAGAGACCTTTAAGATGCTGTATCACACAATGGGTGTTCCCATTTAAACTATTTGAGTCACAACCCCTTGGAAACCAAAATTTCAATCAGCCGCCATTTTGAATACAAGTATCGTAAATTGTTTTTATTTGTGCCGTTTTTCTCGTTTTAAAGAGTCCTTTAAGATGATGTATCACACAATGGGTGTTCCCATTTAAACTATTTGAGTTACAACCCCTTGGCCACCCCCTGAGAAGGGGTTGAAATTCAGTTGTCTGTCAAAAGTAGAATATTTGACCAATAACTTATCCCGAAAGTTACAACATTACATCTATAACAGTTTCCAATTTATTGAGGTGTTCCCATACATATGGACCACCCTGTATATTTCTTCTTCAACTACTTTAAGAGGTATTTTCTGCCTCGTTTACCTCAATCAGTTTTGTAAATATGAAGGCACATGTTTCAATAAATTTTATGCCATAGTAAAATGCAAATTATTTACTAAAACGGTAACTGGAGGAAAATATTGTGAGCCTTGCGGGAAGAAAGACGTATGAAAATTTATTGCTACCTACTTTCTTTTAATGTAGACTTAAGGATGTATATTCTTCTATGTTTTTAAAACATGCTGGGTCGTTATGTACAAAAAAAAAGGACTTTTCTGTGTAGTAAATACATTATAGGCTACATTTTTTAACTAATCAATTAGCTTAAAAGATTTATGTGTCCAATTTACCTCCAGAAATAACCTGTTTAATTTTGATACTACATTTTCTATACATATACTACAGATTTCACTGTTTGAAAAATCGTCAACCAGTTTTTCAGAAATATGATTAATATTAAACAGACAACTGGCAGTTGTCATTAAGAAATATGTAAGTTCAAAGTTTTTGTGAATTATTGAATTTTTACACATCTATTAAATTGTTTACTATAGACCATTCCGTAGAAAATGTTAGAACCGATTGGTATTTAATTTTTTTTTATTTAGGCCATTGATTTTCTGATTATGAATAGGCCTATTCTAAAGTATAGTTGTTATAATAGATGTGTCGAGAAGGGTTTTTCTTTGTACCAAGTATATGGTCATTGGTACACTAAAAGTAAATTAATTATATTATTACAAAGAATACCGAATTTTGCACAAAGAAATCTGTACAAGAAAGTTAGTATATCATTATTTTACATTGATCTACACTTATTGACCGAGCGTAAGCCAGGTCTCCGTTTTAACTCGACCGTTCGGCATTTCGTCTGTGTGTCTGTCTCACGATTACGGCCAAACGCCTTGACCGATTTTGATGATTTTTTGCATGAATGTTCCTTATTCCTAGGCCGAGCCATGTATATATAAGGTTTTTTTCCATTTTTCATTTTTAACCCCTTAAATAAAATAAAAATGGCGGCCGGACCGTTTCTCTCAGTGTAAGCTTTTTCCAAAGCCAGTTTGTGGCTTAACCGTAAGTCGAATTTAAAAACTAATAACATTTTGCTTAAAGCAAATTAAATTTTAAACAAAATTGTATTCTTGATTTTTTTCCGTATCTCTAACGGTAAGTTCACAAAATGGCCGTTAACTTCGAATTTGTTAAAAATCGTCCAAGTTTTTGTATTTCAACCATGTTTTTATATGTTTATTCTAAACCAATTCAAACGTGTTCCATAGCTTTTTCTAGATAAAGGTTTAAAGAAATCATAAATGCCAGTAAAAAAATTATTGAAGTAAAATTAAGAAAGTTATTAGCTCAAGAAACAATCACGTTCAGTAACGAAAAGAAAATGTTTAACTTTAGGCCTACATAAAAAGTAGTAAAAATTATTGTAATTTTGTTTATAAATGTTAAAAAATTTCGTAATTTAGTTCTAAATAGAATTGTATAAAAATATTTATCAATTTCAAATTTATTATTTTGAAAACACCAGTTTTTAAATTCCTACTACAAGACTGCTAACAAAACTAGGCCTGTTTTGAATAGTAATTCAGGAATATAGCATTTGCCCAAAAATGACATATTATAATAAGAAAGTGTAGAGGACAAATCAAAGAATTGAACTGTATACGTGTAAATTATCATTGCAAATTTCATAAAAGTATTTGACTTAGCTTTACTTGAATTACAAAATTAAATGAAACAAATGAAACCTCGTGGCGATAAAGGACATACAAAAAATGACCGTAGCACACCGTGGGAAGTGTTGGTACATGGGTTGAGATCACTATCACGACGTTTTAACATCGTTTGTTTTCATTATTTCTAATATTGTAATATGATATGGAACTTAAGTTAACTTATGATACATTGTTAAGTTTGAGTTATTTAAGTATGCAAATATTTAATTGTATGTTGTCCCTCTATAACGCGATATTTTTATCTATCTTACGCATTATTAACCTAAATAAAGCACAATGCCCCTAAAAGAAAATCTTTAGCAGTTAAAGCTCAAGAAAAGAAATAAAAACGAGAACTAGAAATCCCGGAATCGCGGGAATTGTAAATAATGTTTCACTGGCTAAACCTTGTGCTTACTTCCTTACTGGCACACTATTTTTAACCTAAGCTCAAAACCACATTTTTTATTTCAACGAGCGAGGTCTACTGTTCACAGAACTACTACTATTATAATAAGGTAAAATTTGTTTGTTTGTATGTAGGGGGTAATCTCTGGAACTACTGAACCAAATGAAAAAATAGTTTTACTTTTTAAAAAGCTACACTATCGCTGAGTAACATAGGTTATAATTAATTTTGATAAAAACATTTTTTATTTAAATATTTTTAAATTTAGTCAGAAAAAATCTTAGACTGGTTATCTTAGTGTTGGTTATGCCTAGACTGATGAACCAACACATGCATTTACATTTATTACCATAGCAACCAATTGAATAAAATAACAGATAAAACAGCTGTTTGCTCTAATATTTCCTGACTTTCAACTTTGAAGCAATTATTTGTACTTCTAACTTTTAGGTCAGGTTTTTATTAAAGTGCAGACCTGAGTATTACTGGTTCTTTTAACCTTTATTATTAAAAATTAAATAAAGGTTGTAAAATATACAACATAATTTGATTTGAACATTTAACATTATTAACCATCTTAGCTTTGGGGTTATTATTATAAAGAAAGCATAACATGATTATGTGTATAAAAGGTTCCAACGGAGCACGCAGGGATGCCCATTAGTAATTTAATAAACTTATTATTTTTTTAAAACTTCTTTCACCTTAACTAAACAAGATTTTATTTATTTTCTAGTAGAAAGATTGCATAAGCTAAGTACTGAGGACCAAAATATGCGCATATGTTAAGACATCGACTACCGGAGAGAGTGAGAGCGTAAGTGTAGGACTGTAATGTTGTGTAATTTAGTCATTGATGTGGTACGTGTCTTGTCTAACCAAATAGGGCAGTCGATGCGCCGAATAAAGCCTCCGCAAAGTGGGTGACGTTTCGAGATCAGCTGGCTCGGCATCATCACGGTTACAGACCGTTACACAAGACCGATTGCAGCATCGATTATTGATTGTTGCGGATGACAATCGATCACTACAAGTCGAGGTTGGCTAAGTGCGATCTTGTGCAGGGGCTGACTGACACGGGCCGCATTCGTCCTTCCTTCTTTGCGGAATTCCATGACTGAACTTGTAGCCTCATTAAATCGAAACATTCAAAGCGGCAACATTTAGTTATTGTAAGAGTACTTCATTAGAGAGGAATCAAAGAGGTCCATCTTTATTAGTACAACCGTAGATAGAAATCCTTTTACAAGCGAGTTGGATTAACTTCCTATCTGAATTTTAAATACAAGCCTTCGTCGTCAACTTACATTGCAACGGAATTTAATTGATTTAACCTTTTACAATTATTAATTTTATAAAATTTAAATACTAATCTATACATTTAAAGGTTAATTTTATTAAGAGTACACCTCTTTCTTTCTTTCTCCTTTCTTAATTTCCAAATATGTTTGTTTTTGTCCCAGATATAAGTACAAAAAGTAAAAAAAAAGTTGACAATGCAACTAATTCCCATGCACAGACCTGTGTAGTGTAATGTATAATACATATTACATGTCGTTTGTGGAACTCTTTACCAGATTACCTTAAAACTATTGTTAACAGTGCTCAATTTGCAAAATCGTTAGACTTGCTTTTCATGAATGCTATGGATGTGGAGTGACATCTTTTCTCATTGTGTCATAAAAAGAATTTGTTTATTTAAATTGTACGATGTATGATATTGTTTATACGTAATTTATTTTTTACATCAATAAATATCTTATTGAAAATATATGTTGAAAATCATATTTCGTTCATTTAATGTTTTAAACTAAAAACCATTTGACTGCATTATATTGTAAGGTCAAACAAAATTTATAGATTTATAATTATTTCTTTGCCTTCTTCGTGGATTCATTTTGTCTTCTTTTTAAATAGACAAATTATTTTTTGTTTCCTTTTAAGGTTGAGTTAAGTCAGTAAATATGTATAAAAATTTCAGTTGTTTATGTTAAACAAAATGGTGTTTATTATGTATGGGTTAAGTTTAAAAGAAGAAATGATGGTGTATCAAATCCATCAATCGGCCACCTCTATTTTTAATACGCTTTTATTAGCTCTATATGGATCTATGTAACGGAATCTTTGAACGTGATTTTCACCCCCTTCAAAACGTCGTATTGATTTGAAACTTTGCACACTTATCAAGGACCGATGAAAATGCAATATTAATTTTGTTGGGTGTAGTAAGTAAGCACTGATCATGGTCCCCAAAACACGTCTTCGGGTGTCATTTAACATTTTATATATTACACGGGCCTATATGTACTTATGTGTTCGCACTCTACCGCCCGCATTTTAAATCCAATTTGGTAAACATTTGGTACACAAGTTTTTTTTTTCTAAGACGCTCAGACGAGTTAGTTACCCAAAAAAATCCAACAATCGGAAGCACGTTTTTGACTGGAACTGAAATTGTTTGAGATTTTTCACGACGATATGCAGAAACTTCGGGAGCTCATTAATTTTGTTGGGTGTAGTAAGTGAGCACTGATCATGGTCCCCAGACTAAAAAATAAGAAAATAAATAATAGTTTAAGCAACTACAAAAATACGCTTTAAAAGCAAACCGAACTAAACATTTTAAAATAATTGTAAAAAAAGCGTGGGGGCAATACTATATTTTTATAATAACTCTACTTTTATAAATATCTACCAATGAAATATTTGTAACATTTGATAAAAACCACCCTACGATTTTTTTTATAATTATTTTCAAATTTTTAGTTCTGTTTGCTTTTAAAGCATATTTTTTTAGTTTTTTAAACTATTATTTATTTCTGCCTGTCTTCTACTTTTCACATTTTGCGTCTAATGATCAATTTTAATCCACAAATTTAAAATTTCGTTACTAATATATTTTATAACACAAAATTGTTAGTAATCCTGTACTGTTTTCAAGCTAGTCCTACTCTTAGGGTTCTAGCTGAACTCCATGTCACCATCATTTGTTGCCTACATCCAAACACGGTTGTGCAGGGTCGAACACAGTCGATGCAATTGAAGATCTTTACGATTCGCGATTAATCTGTCTTCGTTACTCTTAATGGTATAAACTGAAAGCTTTAAGACAAATCCGACACCAGATAATAGAAAATCTAGCATTCTATAGCATCGACTTTCAAATCCAAGATATGTAAATATTTATATAATAATCAGATTATTAAACAAAATAATTTACATTTTACTAAGGTCCACAGCAGTAAGGATGATTTTGTAGAATGTTTTAAACTTGTGTTTACACAAACATATGTAAAGTAATCTTGTTGTAAGCAATTATTGCAGTAACACTTGTAAATGTACAATTTTTAACGTCACCCCAAAACGTGTTCTGGGGTCATGATCGGTGTTCACTGACCACTCCCGACCTTAGGTATTACCATAAGAGTTACTGCATTAGCTTATCTTTCCTATGGAAATTCACTAATAATGAATTATGAAACTACAAACTATTTAGTCAGAAAAGAGACAAGTGGCGTATTATTGAATAACAGTACAATTAATTTCGATACAACGGAATAACCGAAAATCCGAATTAGTGCATTCATTAAAGAAAAGAAATTTGCTATTTTTTAATGTACAAAATATATATTTAAATATATGTTTTATGTCCACATTAACTCAGTTGAGGTACGGACTTCAATAGAAATTATTAATTGTTTAAAATTGTCGTAACCATAAATGGATAATTTTACGCCCTGAAGATGCCGCCATATTAATGCAAACATGTAGGATTTCTAAAAGTTGAATGCTTGACGTAATCACATGTACAAATATATTTGTAGCATCTTGTTGTTATTATGTCCGGTTGATGTATATTTTAGGTAATCCGGATTGGTCTCGTCTTATCTAGTTCCGTTTATCGGAAATCTACTGTTTTGTAGTTCGATTTCTATTTTCTTTCCAATAACCTAGATCATTTTTCAATTTAACAATTTCTTCATGTTATTTTTTTCGTTACTTCAAGAGTAAAGAGTTAAGGATTCCGGCGAACAGACTTTCGAAAAGTGTGAAATCGTACCAGTCCTACCAATATTTTGACCGCGCCCGCTATGAGGACGTTTCCATCGAATCTTATGCAGATGGGATGACCATTTCTGCACACGCATCCGTTTTCACCCAGTACCGGCACTAATAGTTACGATAAACGTTTGACTTCAGAAACGTCAGGTGAAGGCGGTTTTCATCCCATTGTCCTCCTAATAGGTTAAACAATATGGTCGGTATTGAATGCTAACTTCTGGCACGTCTCAATTGCGGGATGTCGTTGTATGCAAATTGCCCGAGAGAGCTGCGGCGGCGCGCGCACGCGCACGCCCCAAAACAAACCTCCTTTCTCTTCGGCTTATACTTAACTAATTGTGGTGCATTTATCAGCTGATTGACGTACGCTACTTTCACGAACGCTTCAGCAAATTAAATCAAACTTTAGTGTCATTCAGAACCCGGGGTGACGTGTTTATGTATCGCATTTATTCCTCCTCAACGTTACTCGTGCGTTCATTTCGATCCATTCTGCGTATAATAGGGATAAGAGTGTTTACACCTACTTGTAGTGCTTCCACTCAGCCGATTTTGACAACGTTAGTGCTGCAAGAGCTAATTGAGATTATTTTTGATTTCCTGTTATTTTTGGAAACAAGAGATATAGTCGTTGTTTGCAATTATGAATTTTCATTTAAATTTACTAAGAAGCTTTTCCCCCAACTCGCTCCGCTCGCCAACCCCAACCCCACCTCCGATCGTTTTGCGACCTCCGTGGGGGCAACGTTCAACTTTATTTTTTCGACTTGAATTCGACTTCATGAATTCGTGCGCCTGGAAGTTATGCAATACTACTTCGCTACGCAACATACGTAATATTGGCTATTCTTATCTATATATATATAAAAGCGAAAAACCACTCACTCACTGACTCACTCATCACGATTTCCCAAAAACTACCGAACGGATTGAAATGAAATTTGGTATGTAGCTTCCTCTAGGGCCATAGGTGCTCACTAAGAAAGGGTATGAAAAAATTCGAAATTTTAGGGGAGGTTTGGGGGAATCAAAGTTATTAAATCACGATTTGTTCAAAACTATAGAACGGATTGGAATGAAATATGGTATGTAGCTTCCTCTAGGGCCATAGGTGCTCACTAAGAAAGGATATGAAAAATGTCGAAATTTTAGGAGAGGTTTGGGGGGATCAAAGTTGCTAAAATCATAATTTCAGATCTTTTATTATTATGAAAATCGTGCTTTTATTAATTAAGATCTATATATATAAAAGCCAAATACCACTCACTGACTGAATACTTAAAAGGAATACAATTACGTTAAACAGACTGAAAATACCAACCATCACGGGCAAGCCGCACGGCTCAGCTAGTTACTTTATAATTATGAGAAGAAGAAGTAGAAAAACTTTTTTATATAATAGAAAGATTTATATTTCTTCTTACTGACTCAACATTCAACATGGTCTTCTTTCCCCGCTA
>JAGFPH010004970.1:0-11339 GCA_018207615.1 Philaenus spumarius | reverse complement strand
ATAGTAGCTTTTCTTATAATTATGAGAAGAAGTAGAAAAACTTTTTTTATATAATTGAGAGACTTATACCACGTCTATTATTTAAAAGACGGAAAGAGATATACAAACCCTGATCTCGTTACGGGGAATCATAGAAATCCTATTTACTAAATCCCCAAAACCTCTTCCCTCTCCTAAATCATCTGAAATTCTTTTAATGAAGACATATGGCTGTGATACATCAAATTAAAGACCCTTATTGACCATGAATTTCTGTGGTGAGAAAATAAAAATAGACTGACGCATTCGTTCGCTACGCTCGCGAATTTTATTTTGTACGTTATTTTTATAGTTTAATTGTATTTAAATACGGAAAGATATATGCAAAATCGGTTTATCTTTCATAAGAACCTTACAAGAAATACAAATCCGTCCCAACACCGCTCCTATCACCCAATGCTATCTATCAATTTGTAACGAATGCATATGACTTGTGTTTCACCACATTAAAACCCTTATAAAACATGCATTTTTCTAATAATAAATTCCAAATTCTTTCTAAAGCTATAACAACATTATTATCGACAAAGCGTAGACAATAATTGATGTGCACGACCAATTAAGATGGACGCTGTTTTATTGTTGCCTTTTTCGATAGTTTTGACAGTTATACCCTTCGATAGGAAATACTACAAAAATGTATTCTTGACTTTTTTATAAAAAGTACTGTTTTTGAGTTTTTTCTATTAAAATGTTTAAATGGCAACCATTTTAAAATGTATTTTTAGAACAATTTTTTTGTATTATTCTTTGTTTTTTTTTTTTTTTGTTTTTTTTTTTTTCTCTTTTTCTTTAGGCCTATATTGACGAGTAACGATTACAATTTAGATTCAACGGTTTAGTTGTCCTAGAGATATAAATCATTTAGTAAAAAACAAAATGGCTGAGAGTCGGTAACAGAACCGTTTTAGGACATATGTTTATAAGAAGGTTTTCATTATTTTGAACCCCCCCCCTGAATTATCTAAGCGTATTACAGAATCACCAGGTTTATTCTATTCATGCTTTTTATGATTGCACTGTGTTTAGGAGGAGTTATCTTCTTTCGCACGACACCAGCCCCAATGTTTCATTTATTTCCACCATGATATTAGCGAGTTTACATAGGAAAGACGACCTATTGCAGGGACTCTTACGATAAGACCTAAAATCTATAGAGGTCAATGAGCACCGATTATGGTCCCCAGAACACGTTTTAGGGTGTCATTAAAAATTATCTCTAACGGCCGCTTGTTACGTCCGATTTGGTCCAAATTTGCTACAAACGTTGGTTTTTCTAAGTCGATCGACTAGTTCGTTGGCCATCAGACGGAAATTCGTTTTTCACCACAAGTATTTTTTTTTTAGATTTTGTGTACCAAATTGAAACTTTTTGGGTTTTATCTAAAATATAATTAGATAAGATTGTTTTGCACACGACCTTACAGCTAGTTCCCCAAAGTCGATCTAAACATAAAATAATTCCACCACGCAGCTGAACCGCTGACGTGCGTTAAGCGAATTTCCAAAATTCAGTTTATAGGCCTATGTTTTAGGGTTTCAACCAACATTTTGGGAAATAGGTCTATTCACGACGGTGCTGAATAGCTGCAAAATGGTTCGCACGCCATTTCGCATATTGGAAGTATCTTCAATACACAAAGCATTGCGTGCTTCGCACGCCAATCCCCGTATTGGGAGTATCTTCAATACACAATGCATTGCGCGCTTCGCACGCCAACCCCATGATAGAATCCACCACATGCTTTTGAACCGGGTACTTCTATGGTATTTTACGTTTTGATCGTTTTTGGGGGAACCAAGCCAGCTGTAAGGGTCGCGTAGAAACACAAAATGTGCAGAATAACATCCTACATTTTTATTTGTAGAAAATACTCAAAAACAAACTCATTCTCTTAGGAAAAATCTCAAAAAAATTGTTACTTCCGGTCAAAAAGCGTGCTTCCGATTGTTGAATTTTGTTGCTAACGAACTCGTCCGAGCGACGTAGACAACCAACATGTGTACCAAATTTGAACCAAATCGGACTTAAAATGCGGCCGCTAGAGTGCGAACACATATATACACATATATATATATGATTTTTAATGACACACCAAAACGTGTTCTGGGGACCATGATCGGTGCTCATTTGCTACTCCCGACCTAGGGTCTTACCATAAGGGCCACTGCAATAGCTCATTTTTCCTATGGAAATTCGCTAATTACCCGGTTCAAATCCACGTGAGGATTTTACCGTGAGGACAGCTTCTGGTGCGAGGCCGACGGACGGGATGCAAACTCGCATAGCTAGTTTTCCGCTGCGAGTGAAACAGAGCAGAGCGTGAGCCGGGTTTGGAGGCTGAGGTGCAAACAAATTCGACTAATATATTTGGTACACATAGACAGCCATTCAGCGCCTTAATGAGTAGAGCAATTTCCCAAATAGTTGGTTAAAACCCTAAAACACATAAATTAATTTAGAAAATTCGCTCTTCACATCACCGTTTCAGCTGCGTGTTCGAATTATTGCTATTGGGTCATCTATTTAGTATATGAAGTGTTGATGTAATGTTAGGATTAATATATTGTTTTTCTAGAGGGCTGAGATTACAAAACCTTCGACGTTTAACTTCAAGTTTATTTTGATTATTGTCAGTCTGATTAACCTGACACTGTATTTTCTGTTATTAGCGAATTTCCATAGGAAAAATGAGCTATTGCAGTGGTCCTTATGGTGAGACCCAAGGTCGGGAGTAGCAAATGAGCACCGATCATGGTCCCCAGAACACGTTTTGGGGTGTCATTAAAATTCATATATATATATATGTGTGTGTGTGTGTGTTTCTCACTCTAGCGGCCGCATTTTAAGTCCGATTTGGTTCATATTTGGTACACATGTTGGTTGTCTATGTCGCTCGGACGAGTTCGTTAGCCAAAAAAAATCCAACAACCGGAAGTACGTTTTTTGACCGGAAGTAACTATTTTTTGAGATTTTTACTACGAGAATGAAATTTTTTTAAAATTTTTTCTAAAATTATAAATGTAGGATGTTAGTCTGCACATTTTGTTTTTTTACGTGACCTTATAGCTCGCTTGGTTCCCCCAAAATCGACCAAAACGTAAATTACCATACAAGTACCCGATTCGAAGCCAAGTGGTGCAAACTCGCGAGGCCACTAGGCGCAAACAAATTCTACTAATATATTACGTACACACAGACAGCTGTTCAACGCCTTCGTGAGTAAACCTATTTCCCAAATTGTTGGTTGAAACCCTAAAACATAGGCATATAAACTTAATTTTGGAAATTTGCTCAACTCACGTCAGCGGTCCAGCTGCGTGGTCGAATTATTTTAAATATGAGCTTCTTTCGTTTTCTTTATTATATTAGTTTCTTGTTCAACGACTCTTATTGTTTGAACTTACGTGTCTCTTCTATCTTCCTTACGTGTCTCTTCTATTGTGCCACCTTCGTAAAGTCTTTTTAACTTCTAGTTACTTTCTCCACCCTATACGTCGTAGTATATGGAGAAAGTATTGTTTTCGTCCAAATTTTCGAATTTGAATTTTTAGTGGAATTATCTGTTTTGGTGCTCCCTGAACAACAAAAAAATGTTTAGTGGAATTATCTGTGTTGGTGCTTCCTGAACCCAAAAATATTTTTAGTGGAATTATTTGTTTTGGTGCTCCCTGAGCCCAAAAAAGCGTTTTTTTGGTGATGTCTGTCCGTGTGTCTGTGTGTCTGTAAGGATGTGTACAGAGCTGGAGATCATACCAACGGTCCGATTTTGATGAAATTTGGTATGTAGGTGTAACTCTGGAATGTCTCCAGGGTTTTTTCATTTTTTCAAATTTTAGATTGTTAAGTGGTTTTACCCCCCAAAAAACGAGAAAATCAAAATTTCTCAAAAACGGCTCTAACTATTTTGATAAAGTTTTGCTTTTTGTAGCCCTTAATGTACCTTACCATATGGAAAAAACCGCATCTTTCTAAAAATTCTCGTTTAGGTAATAATAATAATAACTGATTTTTGGGGGTTTTAGCCAAAAAGGGGGTTGTTTTTCAAAAAAATTTAAAACCTTTTTTCGTGCATCTAGACAGGCCTAATTGACATGTTTGATGCAAATTTGTTCGAAATCTATCGAATAGTTTAAATAATAATAATATAATACAATACTATAATATGGAAGTGTGTTACATGCATCTAATATTTCCATGGTAACATTTTCCTACTTTTGCAATTTTAAATAACCACCTCCTATGCTACTCTTGGAAAGGTATAAAGTTTCAATTGGGAGAAAGTATGTGGCAGTTATCTGGTACCGTTTATTTTTCATATGCCTTCGACTTTGATGCTTTTCACACCTATCGTAAGCTGTTTCTGTTGTATTGTATTCTATATTGCGCACTGAACCTTCTACACTGATACTCCTCTTAAATCGCTAAGTTTGTATTTTTCTCTATCTTTGACAAGTCAGCGATCTAGATTAAAATGTATGTTCCACTGAGGATGGCTTCACTTGCAAAAGTTCGTGTTTTTATTTAATTACAGGGTCATAAATTATCCTTTCGTCCTGGATTCACAGGTCACGATCATCCGAATAAACAACTCGACCTTCGAGCGTCTAGACAGCAGGTTCGATTTCAGGAGCTTAACATTAGCGAAATAGGTTCAGTTCTAGACCATGTCCTTTCTCTAGTGAGCTATCGAACACCAGAATACTGAATACTGGATAACATTATCCCATTCAAGATGTCTTGTTATGCTTCCAACTAAAGTATTTCAAAATATTCTACTTTGTAATCTTTATTTTGTCATAATATTGTATCAAAACGATCCCTAATCCTAACAGTAAGCATGGTTTTAAAATTATCAATCTCAGACTTCATCCCTTATTAAAATTACAGAATGAACACTAAAACGATGGCGCACTGGTTTTCAACAGAAATGCCTGGCTAAACTACTGAGGCTTTGAATCGAACATCTTCATTCATTTTCCATCGATTCATTTAGTTCTGTAGCAATTCAAATTCTTCTTGAACTTTCTCTATATTTCACTTGTTAACTCTCCTAGACAATGCTTGGAATATAAAGAAAAATCTTTCAACACTTGGTATGATTAATTGCTATACATCTAACAAAAAAAAAAAAACAAAAACAAAACAAAACTATATTTTCTTACATCAAAAACGGCTCCAAGCTAACGGGAGAGAAATTTTCAAACATAATATTACAATAATAAACGCTTGTGCCGATAAAGTAATGTTGCCGAAAACGAAAATTTCTGAGATTAAATGTAGTTACTCGGGAGATTTTGCTCCTTCCAAAGATGGGATGGTACTGAAGTCGTATCAGCTTCAACCTTGAAAAACAGTTTTAGTTAATTGTACTATCATTATAAATACATATCATGCTGTGAGCACACCTGAAATACGTTTTGTGATCGCTTCCTAGACTATAAGTGCATATTCAAAATAGTTTGTATAAATTGAGCTCCCCGTTGGCAGTCCGTCCTTGGATATCTTCAAACAGCCGTCGAGAGGAAGTGGTGGTTTCTAATCTACTATTCAGCTATTCCTTTGTATGTACACATGTAGATATATGTATTGATGTAAATTGTATATAGTCTGTTTTTTTCAAAAAAAATTTTTTTCTTGTTATGGAAAGCAGCGAAGCTGTAGTTTTTAAGTTTTTGTTTTTTAAATGTACTTAATATTGATTTTTATTATTATTATTTTATTTTTACTTTTTCCGCTTACACACTTCCTCAGCAAGGGATATTTAATTAAATTACAATTGAAAAAACATAGACCAAGACTGGGAGTTGAACCCGGGACCTTCAGGTTTCCGTCCTGACGCTCTAACCATCTGAGCTACCCTGATATCTACCGATATTGGTCGATGTTAACTCACTTGTACGGTTTTTACTGCAATTATTGAACCAACAGACTGACTACCTCGTGTATACGACATTGAAGACAATCTTAATTCTTATTTTGCAGCCTACAGTGGTGTTATTATTATTATTATTTTATTTTTACTTTTTCCGCTTACACACTTCCTCAGCAAGGGATATTTAATTAAATTACAAGTGAAAAAACATAGACCAAGACCGGGAGTTGAACCAGGGACCTTCAGGTTTCCGTCCTGACGCTCTAACCATCTGAGATACCCTGATATCTACCGATATTGGTCGATGTTATCTCACTTGTACGGTTTGTACTTCAGGACGGAAACCTGAAGGTCCCGGGTTCAACTCCCGGTCTTGGTCTATGTTTTTTCACTTGTAATTTAATTAATATTGATGTTAATAATATCTTTGGAAGCCGGTCAGCCATTTTTATTTTTTGTTTCGTTGAATTTGTTAATACTTACTCAAATACCTCAAACATTTTTTCAAAACATCGAGATGGTTTAAATTGTTTTCCTTTTTTGTACTGTATATATTTAGACATTTTTAGGTTTTTATTTTTATGTACTTGCTTTCAAGATAAATTATCATTTCTCATTTGTTAATGTAATTTTAAATTATGTATTATTTTGAATTTGTTAATGTACAAAAAGAACAGCAATGCATTTTCATTTCATTTCATCCCATGCTATGGGTTTCTTATGCTGCTTGGGTACCCGTCACTTTTTCTATTCTGTTTCTTTACCCTCTTGGACTGTGAAAAATCAAATGATGTCCGAAAGAGGATTCACCTACGGAATTGCTTCAGACGATCTGTGAGATGATACCACATGTGGTGTTTTTGATTCTGCACCGTTTGAATGTAAATGGTAATATTTAGAGATACTTGTTTTGTCCAGATTGTCTATTGTATTTTGTTGATTAGTTTTAGTATTGCGTAGCGTATCAACTGTTAAATGTTTGCACTTGGGTGTGTTCCAGTTGTAATATGTTAGCTTTTATTGAACGCTCATGTTTTCCAGGCAATGATGACCGCCCCAGATTTCGAATTTAAAACAAGTTTTACCCTGCGCAGATAAAAAAATATGAGAAATGTTCGGATATTATGTATGAGTAATCAAAGTTTCAATTCTCAAACGTGTTGACCTCATACCGCTTATTACGAGCAACGAAAATTTATATAACACTGATTTACCTTATTTGGTTCCACCACGTGACTTCTTATTTAAACTGACGCGTTTCAGAGCATTTGCTGCATCTTCAGGGTATTTAAATTATTATCACTCAACCGAGATCGTTAACACATTAAGATTTAACAAAACATATTACGGACAAAACACAACACTTAAACATATAAATTAGATGCGCATCGTAATGTATATAACATGTTTTGTCCGTTATATGTTTTGTTAAATCTTATAGCGTTATCGATCTCGGTGGAGTGGTATTAATATAAATACTCTGAAACTGGAACGAATGTGCGTCAGTTTCAATAAGAAGAAGTCACGTGATGGAACCAAATAAGGTAAACCATTGTTATATAAAACAAATGTGACTTGATACCAAACAAACATGAGTCTTAAAACGAAAATTTAATTATAAAATATGAAACTTGAGAAACATAGGCTACTGCAGAACATTGAAATATAGCCTACATAGTATTGAATAGCCAATATTATTCATAACTTAGGGTACAGTCACTATCTGAATATTTTAATAGAATATCTCGGCACATTGAACTAAAACAGGATTATGTATCAAGTCTCGACAGATGTAGGGAAGGTCACTAACACAGGCGGGAGTGTCCAATAAATCGCAGGAAGGTGTGGGACCCAATGTTATTGTTCTCCGACCAAGTACTCTATATGTCACTTGCTTATCTGCATATATGTGTCTTTATGAGCACCACGATAATATGATCTCACCCGTACAGTTTTATATGAGCAAAACTTAAATAACGTCAACACGAACCTCACTTTGACCACTTTCTACAAGTAGCCTACATACTGTACAGAAACTAGGCTCATTGTAAGGGTAAATACTGACCTTCAGCCTTCTTTTGTGTTCTGCGATAAACTTAAAACTGTTAAAATCTTTGTGTAGGTTGCTTCCTTTACTCCTTGTACAGTAGAATGTTTTTGAATATTTTTGTAGCTATGTATTTCAATAATTCCCGGAATGTTTTTGATAAAAGTAAAATTATTGTTTACCGACATGGTGCGCATTTATTTATACATTCACCCTTCGTTAAAATAAACCTTATGAACACCTTAGAAAAATACATTTACCTTAGGTGAAAGAATGTCTTTATTTTTCAAAGTTTTTTTTTTATTTTATTTTTTAACTTCCCGCTAAAAAAATTGAAAATTTTCTAAAATAGGGAAGTTATTGGTTTCACCCCGTTTTTCGAAAATCGAGTATTCATCAGATCTCGACGTTTTGAGGTCCTAGGAATCTTCCCTGACCACTCCCGAGAGGGTGTCACCCTGTCTGTAGGGGTGTGTGTGTGTGTGTGTGTTTGTAAGTATGTGACCCGCTTATAACTTTTGAACGGCTTAACCGATTGGATCTAAAGAGTTCTATCAAACTTAGATTTCCTGAAAATTTCAACTAATTCGGACCGGTAGGTTCTGAGAAATTTCGAAAAAAACTAAGAAATAAAAATTTTTCAAATCAGGTTTTTTTGGAATAACTTTTTAAACGGCTTTACCGATCAATTCCAAAATCTAATCAGCTTCTAACCTTGAAAAGCGACGTCGATCGCTACCAGTCCGGTCAAAATCGGTTAATTCGTTCGTGCGATATCGTGAACGAAAGAAAATAAAAAAAGAGTGTTTTTTCTCAATTTCTCCGAAATTTTTCATCAGAAAAATTTTTGTTGTCGATTCTTTCAATGGACCCAAAAAACTGCATCGATTGCCGCAAATCGCAAAAAATCGGCTGATTCATTCGCGAGATATCGTGAACGAAAGAAAATAAAAAAAAGTGTTTTTCCTCAATTTCTCCGAAACTTTTAATCTGAAAAATTTTGGTTGTTGATTTTTTCAATGGACTTAAAAAACTGCATCGATTGCCGCAAATCGCATAAAAATCGGTTGATTCATTCAAAAGTTATGGCAGTTCAAAATTTACAAAAATAGTGTTTGTTGTAATTAAACTTAGCGGGAAGTTACATGGATGGCCTTTAGGGTCAACCGTTTGCCAAATTTTTTTTGCAACGCCTTACTTTCTTAATTAATGATTCAAACATAATTTTAAAGCTTATGTTCCCCGCTATTGATGACACAGCTTAAAATTAAATTTGAAATACAAATACCTTAAAATTAATATTTTCGTTATACAAAATTACTAAAAAAACTTTCATATGAAAGTTCTCATGATTCCAACGAAAGGCGACATCTTTTAACAATCTGTTTAACGAACATAACAACTGTTATATTTTTTACATTCTATATGCAAGTGTAATCTATCATGCAAATCAATCAATGTAAATCGTTACAAACTAACGTAAATAAATAAACGTAATTAACTGAATTAAATCAACATATTAATCATTTTAAATTCCATGTTATCGGTCCCAAGTCACTTCAATAAATCAATAACTGTAAATAATAGTTACCTATATTACATTTGAATTTGTCCGTCTTGTGACTTCATTTGTTTCCTGTTTACGACACGCGTGGTACACAACGAAGCTCTGTTACGTTAACCCTCGCGAATGAGGACCGAAAATGTTTTCGTACATGTGCGCGTGTAGGGTCAGTTGTATGTGTTTGTGTTTTTGTAATGATTAACGACCTCCAACGGAGTGATCAAATTTCCTTCTGATGATGGAACCATGGCCCCGAAACGCGTCATAAAGAGGAAACCAATGAATTCACAAAACGGACAAATTCAAATGTAATATAGGTAACTATTATTTACAGTTAATTATATTAGAGCAGGTAAGTACTCCTAACTAGCGAAATTTTCGCAGGGGCCTGATAGTATAGTTATAAAATTAATATAATTTGCTAGTATGGGTAGTTCAGTGCAGTAAATATTATTTAATTTAGTGAATCAAATTTTACAGAAGTGTAAGAATTATAAAAACTAGTTTGGTAATTGTGACCGGAATACGATCTTTGTGAGTTAACACCGAACAACAAAACTACCGAACGAGACGCTATCTTTAATGTTACTAGTTTTTTTAGTTTTTTTAGCAAGGCTTATTTTTCCTTGCTTAGGGAATCTTCTAATATTTTAAAATTAAACCTGCGATCATCCTTGTTAGCCCAGTCGGTATAGGTTACAACTACCAGTAATTTGCAATACGGCTGAATTTTTTTTTTATAACTACCTTAAAGTATGTAGATTAACATAAAAAAAGGTTTACTAGTCTATCGATTTCCCAAAGTCGAAAAACAAAATCGATTATAATTTTTTTTTCGATTATCCTTAATATTTCGAGCTGGGATGAAGATAGAGGAAAATAAAAAATACCACCGTGTAGGGGAGGTATTTTTCAACAAAAAAGAACATATGTATTTATTTCGTCCGAGCAATGGTTTGTCTGAAAACAATTCGATAATGCAGGTATGTATTTTGCAGCAGGGGAAATCACTAAAAGGGGACATCTTATTCATATATGAAGCGTTGGCTCATTCTAAATTGGCCTAATTTTAATATATCGAATTGAAACTTGACATAGGAGTTAAAATATATATTTTAAACATTTATACTGAGTCTCAGCTTGTTATCTTGAAAATTACCCGATCTAGGAGTCGATTTCGATTATCGATTTTACTAGTACCGGACTCACGAACTAATTTCAATCTATTCCAGTTTCGTCAATTTTTGGAATATCAACATCAAATTTGTTTTACAAGTTGAGTACACCAGTATAAATATTCTTAGTAAGTATGAACGATTTTTTTAATGTTATTTTTCAAAACGAGGTGCTTGAAAATGGTCTTCTGTTTTACCTATCTCGTTTTAACTATAACACTTTTGGATTCAACGACTCCATTTTCGACATTTTTTAACATATCGATTTAAAAAGTGGTACAGAAGTTAAAAACATAATTGTTTTTTGCTACACTTATTTTAAAAACTATATTGAAAAAATTGACTAATCTGCAGCCGATTAACTCAAGCGTTTTGATGAAAAATCTAAAAAGGTCTAAAATTGTACTTTTTTAAGTTACTTGTGCTTTGAAAAGTAAATAATAAAAAAGGTTTATACTCCTTGATCTTGTTTGAATCTATATATTTAACTTGTAAAAAATCTTTCAGGTTGATATTTTGAAAATTTTCTAAACTGGAGCTGTTTAAAATGAATTGGTGGGTCCGGTACTCCTAAAATCGAGAAACCCATTACTAAGTCAAGTGGCTCTAGATCGGGTAATTTTCAAGATAACAAGCT
>JAGFPH010004969.1:78358-98963 GCA_018207615.1 Philaenus spumarius | reverse complement strand
TTTCCTATATAATATGGTAGACATGTGTATATAGCAGTGTAATATACCTCTGAAATGGATATTGTGCTTCCTCATTTTATAAATTGTGTTAAAATAGTATACTTGGCAATACCTAAGAAATGGACATTATGCTTCCTCATTTTGTACGTTGTGTTATTTTGTCACATTTAAAATTGAATTACATTTTTTTTTTTTAATAACATAAACAAGATTGTCTGTATTCATGACAGTTTTCACTTCTGTTGGCAACGATACGACTGCTTTTACTGTCTCACTATACTATAGTATAGAGAAAGTATAGTGATCTCAAACAAAAATCGATGTTGAGATTTTTGTGGAAATATCCGTTTTGGGAACCCCTGAGTCCAAAAAAGTGATTTTTACAAAATGTCTGTCTGCATGTATACAAAGCTAGAGCGAAAACTATCGGATCGATTTTAAACAAATTTGCACCGGACATGTCAAGTAGCCCTGTATAGATGCACGAAAAACGGTTTTGAACAATTTTGAAAAACAATCCCCTTTTTGTCCAAAAAACCCCCAAAAAATCAGTTATTATTTTTTTATAAATAAACGGCTTTAACGATTTTGATAAAATTTCGCTTATTTGTATCCTTTAATGTACCCTACCATATGAAAAAACCCGCATCTTTCTAAAAGTTCTCGATTAGCTAATAATAATAATAATAATAACTGATTTTTGGGAGTTTTTTGGCCATAAAGGGGGTTGTTTTTCAAACAATTTCAAAACCTTTTTTCGTGCATCCATACAGGCCCAATAGACGTGTTTTGTGCAAATTTGTTCGAAATCGATCGAATAGTTTTCTCTCTAGCTAATAATAAAATATTTTGTTAATTTCTTACTTTAATATCACCTTTCCTACAATTATGAAGTCAGAGTGAATCTATTTAGTATTTTAAATATGTTTGTGAGAAAGTATGTGCCAGTTCCTGGTACCGTTTATTATTTATTTAATCAGATATAGTTACCAGCTAGTATTGAAGTATAAATGCGCTTGTGTTATTATCAAACCAGACCATTAATCTTTACGTAAACATTCAGGAATGTCATATGTCAGATATATTAATAATCCATCCAATAATAACTGTATATTGCACAGATTGTGTCCATTAACTGTTCAATAAATGTAAACGTCACATTATCTCAACGCGCACACAGTGAATTCAATTTATTTATAATTGTGTTGCTCCTAAAGTATTTCAGTTAGTATAAACTCTGATAGATTGATTAACTCACAAACGCTCACAGTTCCGGGATAATTTGTTAACTACCGTCTTCTTGGTTCTCACCCTCCATTTTTGTTTTTATGGTCAAGAACGATTTGACAAAGTTCTTGAAAGTCAAATCGTAAATATTAACAGAATTGTTCATATACTAAACAATATATTTCAAAATTTTCCTGCATCTATAACACGGTAGAAAATAATATCATATAGAATGCAAAAAATAAGTGTGCAGTATTATTACTTACTCAAATATAACGTTCTTTTTTTCACTGCCATTTTCTGGAATAATTCTGAATTTTCTGTCCGTCATAAACACTCCTAAAACAAAAAGGTGAAGAAACTCTTGTCAACCAAACAATGTATAACCTTTCGAAGCAAATAACAAAATAATTCGACCACGCAGCTGAACCGCTGCGCCGACGTGAGTTGAGCAAATTTCAAAAATTAAGTTTATATGATTTAGGGTTTCAACCAACTATTTGGGAAATTGTTCTACACGAGATTCCTCTGTGTAGGATAATATATATTAGTAGACTTTAGTTTGCACCCAAGCCTCCAGCTTGGACTCACGCGCTCCTTCGTTCTACTCGCAACGGAAAAATTCGCTTTACGAGTTTGCACCCCGACTTGGTGGCCTCGGGTTCGCTTCGCTCGCAGCGTACAAACTCGACCGTCGGCCTCGGATTAGAAGATGGTAAAATCCCTCACGTGGATTTGAACCGGGTACTTTTATGGTATTTTACGTGTTAATCGATTTTGGGGGAACCAAGCGAGCTATAAGGTCGTGTAAAAATACAAAATGTGCAGAATAATACCCTACATTTAACTTTTTAGATAAAACTCTAAAACACTCTCATTCTCGTGCGAAGAATTTCAAAAAATAGCTAGGCCTACTTCCGATCAAAAAACTTAGTTCCGGTTGTTGGATTTTTTGGCTAACGAACTCGTCAGAGTGACGTAGACAACCAACGTCTGTACCAAATTTGTACCAAATCGGTCTTATAATGCTTCCGTTAGAGTGCAAATACACACACACACACATATATATATAATTTGTATTGACTCCCCAAAACGTGTTCTGGAGACCCTTTGCTACTCCCGACCTTAGGTCTCATAACGGTCACTGATATAGTTCCTCTTTCCTATGGTAATTTGCTGATATTGCAGGTGTATAACAGCTGTCACGAAACCTAAACTAGATTATACTTTATGTATAAAAATTCCACAAAAACGAATTCTCAAAACCACATTATACTAATACAAGTTTTATTTAATATTTACTGAAATTGTATTTCAATTAAATGCTTTATGATTAATGATGCCTCTAGTTTTTCCGAAAAAAAATTTAAGAAAAGAACAATTAATTCGAACATGTAACATTAAGGGAAGTTTATAGATTAAAATCCATATCTCTAATGATTAATCAAGAAGAGCAATTTTTGGGAGGAACAAGTTTATGAATTATAAATTAAATCAGTTCAGACCTTTAATTAGATAAACTGGGAATAAAAGGACGGCCTGAAAGAAGCTGTAACATCTTAAACTGTAGACCAATTAATTCTGCTGGCTGTTTATCGATCGTTTCGATGCTGAAACTTTTTGGATACAAACCTGGCCATATTTATCGCATTCAGGTTTTGTGGGATTTCACTACTTTTCAACGATAGTGGGAATAGTTCATTTGTCACTAGTTTATTGATTAACATAAGATTAGGATTAAGTTAAATTTGTATTCAGAACTAGGGACTATACAGCTGCTCTCTTCGGTTGCCAACGACTGCTATTTATGCAACCATATAAGTGAATACAATTGTAGTAATTCACAAGAAAAAAAGTAAACAGAGAAGTGAGTCTAATCTAAACTACTGGCATTTACTACGTTACTTGTAAATTGCTCACCGGCTGCTAACTTAGGATGTAAATTCAAAACGTATAAAGTTAGTCTACGGTCCTTAACTGAGAAGTGATTAATCAGATTTGGAACTTCACGAATTAACTGGAAGAAAATAGTAACTCCCGAGGCGACTGCATCGATCAAGCTGGCCATAGACAGGCAGAAGCTGTAAGAGTAATAATAAGACGGTCATAAAGGTAATCTGAAGTTTGATTTATCTATACTAATATTATAAACCAGTAAAATTTGTTTGTTTGTATGTAGGTGGTAATCTCTAGAACTACTCAACCGATATAAAACATAGTTTTACTAATAAAAAGCTACATTATCCCTGAGTAACATTTTTCATTTTGAAAAAAAAAATTTTTATTCAATATTTGTAAATTTAGTCGGAAAAAATCTTAGGTTAGGCCTAGACTGATGAAGCAACACATGTATTTAAATTTATTACCATAGCAACCAACTAAATAAAACAACAAATAAAATAGCAGTTAGCTCCAATATTTCCATTAACAGCTGATTTTAAAGTTTCAAGCAATTATTTGTGTTTCTAACTTTTAGGTTAGATTTTTATTAAAGTGTAGACCAGAGCCTTGCTGGTTCTTTTTGACTTTATTATAACTGCTGTTATAAAATATACGAAATAATTTGATTTGAACATTTAACATTATTTACCATCTTAGCTTTGGGGCTATTATTAATCCTGTAGGCTACCTTTATTATAAAGAAAAGATAACATTATTATGTGTTTAGAATGTTCCAACGGGGTTGGCGTGCGGATCACGCAGCGGTTTCCCTTAGTTAAATAATAATAATAATAAAATAAAACCAAAAATACAATAATTCTATAACAATGGAAAATAAAAATAAAAGCCTTAACCATACGAAAGTTAGTGGTATAAAGATTAGATAATTGAAACTGTGCAAATTGCTTCCAAATCGATTTCGTAAATTTTATTTTTTACAAAATTTTCTAAGATGTAGGAGTCGACTTAAACGTTTTAATGAGATTTGGAAGCAATTTTTTAGGTCAAGAACTTTGAAATAACTATTTTTTGTATCGAAATTTTTTCTAAAATCTCTTCCTTTTCGAGATATTAGCAACTTTATGTCGATTCATTTCAACACATTTAGGGCCGCCATTTTGTTTTGGGTGGTCCGATTTTTATTTTCTTTATGTCTTAAATAGACCTTTAAAATGAGGTATCACATGACCATACTCCCCATTTAAAAATTTTGAGTTGCTCCCAAAATGATCCAATTTTAGGGGACACTGAACATTTCCGATTGCTTCAAAAGATACTTTGGGTTAAGTTAGTATCGTTCCCTAAAGGATATTTATTTGTTATAACGAACACAAAAGTTAAGAGGGGGAGTGACTTTATAACCACCCTGTATATGATTTATCCGCTAAATTATATGACAGATCTTTATAAAGTATATTAAACTGCTCCATGTTTGCTCTTTCTATCCACTTTAATTGGTCTTCTTCCCTAATACTCGCGGAAATCATTTGTAGCTTTACATGCCATAATACCATTTGTAGCTCTTTTCCTTGTTTTCATACTGAAATTTATAATTAATTCGTTCCCCTAATTTTTCCCAGATACTGAACCACCCGACCTTATCCTTAATTGCTTGTAATGCTAAACGTTTCGTCAGCCTACCATCTGGCAATTCAAGAATGTTTAATATATACTTATAATGTAAATTAAAGAGAAAATGCCAGCAAAGATCAAAACCTGCTTCCAGGTATATCACGTAAGTTGGTGTAGAGGCAGGTAATCCATTCTCTTAATAGCAAACCTTTGAAATCCTTCTAACACTTCTAGCCGTATAAAACCCCAAACCTGAGCCCCGTACCCTATTATCTCTCTACAAATCGCATTGTAAACTGTCCACTTTGCAGAAACCGGTACGTAATAAAAAAAAAATTACTAAACAAAAATCAGAGGTTGTTGAGGGCAAATTTTGCTGTCGTTACCTTTGCCCGTGTATAAGCTCAGAAACTCAGAACATATATTTCCCTTATTTAAATATAGATTCGAATAAAAATGAAATTTATGTATCGCTTGAATATCTTTAACTTAGTTTAGGCAAACCTTTTGAGTTGCCATAACTTTCACTTTTGAAATACGATACTGTACAGTTTACATGAGTTGTTAGATCAATTAATTCACTGAGCAAGTTAAAATGACTGAACTGCATACAATTAAAGCTCCCTGATTAATTAAAGTTTTAGGTTTGTTTTCGAATAATTATGTTATTACCGAAAGATGAGCTATTGCAGTGACCCTTATGGTGAGACCTAAGGTCACGAGTAAATTCGCACCGAACATCTTATCCAGAATTTGTTTTGGAATGCTATTAAAAATTGTATATATATATATGTGTCCGCACTCGAATGGTCTCATTAAGCCTGATTTGGTCCAAATTTGGTACACACGTTGGTTGTCTCAGCCGCTCGAACGATTTCGTTAGCCAAAGAGTCCAACAACAAGAAACGCTTTTTTTGAAAGAAAATAACTTTTTTTCAAGATTTTTCGTAATCGAATGAAATTTTTAGGGTGTTGTCTACAAAAATATATGTAGGATATTGGGTCTGCAGAATAAACAATAAGCAAAAGCTTTTAGCATTTAGTGTTAGCTTTAGCTTTCACTATTGAGTCAAAGCTTTTAGTCTTAGCACTTGGTTAAAGTGGGGTGAATAACCTTTAGCTAAGACAAGTTATCAAAAGCTGAAAAATTTTAGCCAAAGCTTAAAATCTGTCATATGTTTTAAGATATAGCTTTTGCTTATTTTTTATTCTAGGTTGGTTGTGGTTTATTTTGCTTGTGCGTCTAGGTTGGTACCTCTGCCGTATGACTTGTATACGTATTGTAAATTATACCTTATTTTTTACAAGTTTTCACCTTTTAAGCTTATACTCAGTAATATTTCGAAAAAATCATAATCATACTTAGCTCATATCTTCCGAAGTAAAAATTTGTATTACATCAGTAGTACATGTTTGATCAAAGTACAAATGATTGAAGTGATGACCCCAGTATACTTACACTTATTTCTCTAATTTTCTGCAAACTATTTGTCGACCAATTTCTATAAAACTTAAATAATTATACACTTCACGGTACGCTTCTGTTCCTAAAACCGTCCAAGCTTCAAGTAAATCCGTAAAGAGCCGTAACCAGTTTAAACAGCAAAGTAACAACGCGTTAATCACTTTACAATCAGTTTAGTGGAGTTGAAGAGGGTTCGAAACTAGACAAATTCAATTACAAGTCCGAAGTGATGGTTTTACAGTAAGGTAAAGTCCGTGACAGAATGCTTTCGAGCAGGTAATTGCATTAAAAGTGTTACCAGGGCAGTTTAAATGCATTTTGAAGCATATTGATGTTATCTTTGCGTTGTCAGTCGCGGTAGTTTGATGTAGGATAATTTATAAAAATTATATTTGTTGAACGAAATCATTGTACGTAAAGTAGAAGTTATTGCATCACGCATTTAGTGGTTAAGACATTTACTTTATCCCGCATTGAGTCACATTGAGTACCAGCTTTGAAAATATTACTTAATAAACTAATTACTGTTTTACATCCGATTAACAACAATGGAATACATAATAAATCAATTACGCAGCTGAACCGCTGACGTGAGTTGAATGAATTTCCAAAATTAAGTTTATATTCCTATGTTTTAGGGTTTCAAAAAACAATTTGGGAAATAGTTCTATTCACGACGGTATTCCGAATATTGGGAGTATCTTCAACACACAAAACATTGCGTGCTTCGCACGCCAACCCCGCGGTAGGATCCACCACATGGCTTTGAACCGGGTACTTCTATGGTATTTTACGTTTTGTTCGATTTTGGGGAACCAAGCGAGCTATAAGGTAAGGTCGCGTAAAAAAAACAAAATGTAAAGAATATCATCCTACATTTATATCTGTAGTAAAACCTCAAAAACACAAATTCATTCTCGTCGGAAAAATCTTAAAAAATAGTTACTTCCGGTCAAAAAACGTCCTTCCGATTGTTGGATTTTTTTGGCTAATGAACTCGTACGAGCGACGTAGACAACCAACATGTGTACCAAATTTGAACCAAATCGGACTTAAAATGCGGCCACTAGAGTACGAACACATATATATATATATATATATGATTTTTAATGACACCCCAAAACGTGTTGTGAGGACCATGATCGGTGCTCATTTGCTACTCCCGACCTTGGTTCTTACCATAAGAGCCACTGCAATAGCTCATTTTTCCTATGGAAATTCGCTAATAAATCAACCACGCAGCTGAACCGCTGACGTGAGTTGACCGGATTTCCAAAATAACTTTAAATGTTTTAGAGTTGCAACCAACTATTTGGGAAATTGTTTTACTTATGAAGGCGCTGAATAGCTGCCTCTGTGTACGAAATATATTAGTAGAATTTGTTTATAACCCTTTAGTCCCACGTGCTGCTTCGTTCCACTAGGAGTCGAAAACTCGTTTTGCTAGTTTGTAACTGTAGCCCAGTCGGTATAGGTTACAACTACCAGTAATTTGCAATACGGCTGATTTTTTTTTATAAGTACCTTAAAGTATGTAGATTAATATAAAAAAAGTTTATCGATTTCCCAAAGTCGAAAAAATCGAAAAACATTTTTTTTCCATATTCCTTAATATTTCGAGCTGGGATGAAGATAAATAAAAATAAAAAAATACCACCGTGTAGGGGGAAGTATTTGTCAATAAAAAAGTTTTATGTTATTATTTCGTCCGAGTAATGGTTTGTCTGGAATAAATTATATAATGCAGGTATGCATTTTGCAGCAGGGGAAATCACTTAAATTTGAAATCTCATTCATATATGAAGCGTTGGCTCGTTCTAAATTGGCTGAATTTTAATATATCGAATTGAAACTTGACATAGGAGTTAAAATATATATTTTAAACATTTATGCTGAGTCTCAGCTTGTTCTTGAAAATGAGCCCTATTGACTTATCAATGGGTTTCTCGATTTTAGGAGTACCGGACCCACGAACTAATTTTAATCGGCTCCAGTTTAGACAATTTTCAAAATATCAATCTAAAGTTTTTTTTACAAGTTAAACACATAGATTCAAACAAGATAAAGGAGTCGTTTTCGGGGGAACCAATCGGGCTATTACGTCGTGTAAAAAAAAACAAAACAAAATGTGCAGAATAATATTCTACATTTATTTTTGTTAAATAAAACTCTAAAGAATTTTCATTCTTGTACGAAAAACCTCAAAAAATCTTTACTTCGGGTCAAAATACGCGCTTCCGTTTGTTTGTTGGATTCTTTTGGCTATCACACTTTTACGAGCGACTTAGACAACCAATATGTGAACCAAATTTGGATCAAATCGGACTTAAAATGGGGCTGCTAGAGTGTGAACACATATTATGTATACATATCTCATTTTTGTTAGATGAACATGGTCCTCAAAACGTGTTCCGGGGACCATGATTGGTGCTCATTCACCACTCCCAACCTTAGGTCTCACCATAAGGATCACTATTATATTTCATCTTTCTCATGGAAATTCGCTAATAATCTACATCTTGGGTAAACATCGATTCTTCAGCCAAATTTGCCCATAATTACTAATTTATAGCCTAGACTTGACTCAACAAACTGCCGCTAATTTACTGAAGCCTCGTGTGCAAACAGTTAGCCGGGCATTGTAACAATTAAATACACATTATAGCACGCGATAAAAGAACATGTCTCCTTTTTGTATTCAAGTGTACTCCAAGAGTTCGAGGTGAGCTTCGATCTACCTTTACATAAATCAAGTAACGACCCAGTTCAAAACCAGATCTCGGGCTCGTCACACGTGGGAGAAGAGAAGAGGAAAAGGGTTTCTGAATTCCCCCCTAAAAAGGACAATAACTCCCGAAGTTACATTTTGCATACGTCCTTTAGATAACAGAGGATACAAGTTTTTTACATACGAGACAAATTTCAAAATTTCAAAAAATCCAAACGGCTGAATAGATTTACTTGAACACTATCGATCAAGTCACCTTAAAAAAAAATCAAAATCTGTTCACCCGTTTTGTTAGCTAAAATGACACAGACAGGTTCACCCCCACACGTTAAAGTTATAACACACCTCTTTTTGCATCGGAGGATAGAAATAAAATTTGCATGTATGTCCTTGGGTGACTGTTTAAAATAACTGTACCAAAACCAATAGACCAACATTTTACAAGATATTTTTATAGGATTTATACATTTTTTATACATTGTTTTTCTTTGGTTTATATCATTGTATACGTGTTTAATATACTACATTAAGCCATCAACTGATCTAACAGTTTTCTGGTGCCTATCGATATATCGATGTACGCACCTTTCGATTAATCGAACAGTAAAGCGTTCACAAGATCTTGTACCCATAAATCTGTTTTATAATGAGCAAATTTAAAAAAAATTAAGTTTTTAGTACATTTTGTTTAGGAAAAATCATTACAATTTAGTCTCAATTTTTTTTAACAAGTGTTTGATAAATCTACTTAATTTTAGAAAAAACCGCGAAAATTCTGATACCATCGCTACGAATTTCATCTTTGGAACACTTATAGTTATTGAAATCTAGATTGCGTACACAGGGCACAGGATATAGTAACTGAAATTTATATTTGCGGGTATTCTAAAAACTAATATGTAAAATACAACGTCTATCTGACTGACTGTTATTTTTATAGCTTAACAACCAGGGAACCGATTTTCATAGGCTACAGTTTTTCCTAGATGCAGGTACTTTCTGGAGAAAGATTATAAAAAATGGTGCAGCACGTCCCAAATATGAATATTGTATGGCTACGTATCTTACAAGAAATTCTCAACTTCTTATATTTCGATGTATCCGTTAATTGTCCAAATTTTCAGTGACCACATATTTATGTTCAGTGATAAATTTGCTCAATGAAAAAAGTTCTCTTTGGATACAAAATCGTTTTGGTAAATAGCACGTATGTCCTTTGGTGACTGTTTAAAATAGCTGTACCAAAACCAATAGACCAACATTTTACAAGAACTATTTTCATAGGATTTATAAATTTCTTATACATTGTTTTTCTTTGGTTTATATCATTGGATACGTGTTATTTCATTGCTTAATATACTACATTAAGTCATCAACTGATCTAACAGTTTTCTGGTGCCTATCGATATAACGATGTACGCACCTTTCACCAGTTCGATTAATCGAACAGTAACGCGTTTCACAAGATCTTGGACCTATAAATATGTTTTATAAAAAGAAAATTAAAAAAAGTAAGGTTTTTAGTTAATTTTGTCTAGGAAAAATCATTATAAATTTTGTCTGAATTATTTTTGAACAAGTGTTTGATATATCTACTTAATTTTAGACCGTCAATATCTACTTAATTTTAGAAAAAAACCGCGAAAATTCTGACACCTTCGCAACGAATTTCATCTTTATAGCACTTGTAGTTATTGAAAGCTAGATTGCGTACACAGGGCACATGATATAAGAACTGAAATTTATATTATTGGAGATTCTAACAACTAATATGTAAAATATAACGCCCTCTGTCAGCCTGTTGGTTTTATAACTTAACAACCAGAGAACCGATTTTCATACGGGTTTTCCAAAATGCAGGTTCTTTCTGGATAACGCTGTGCCAACAGTTATGTTGGTAATTTAAAAATTAATTTCAACTAATACATTAATTTTAAGAATCGGTGCTCTAGTGATACAACTTTTCTATAAAAAAAGTGTTCCGACAGGTTTACATTTTCCGAGTAACACAGAACACAATTCTCACAAAAATACGTTTAATTTTCAAACGTGTTTCAACGACAAAGTCGTCATCTTCAGTTGAATTTGAGCTGTAACTTAGTTATAATTTAGTTGTAGCTCATATGTCACTGAAGATGGCGACTTTGTCGTTGAAACGCGTTTGACAAACGTACTTTTGTGAGAACTGTGTTTTAATAATATTTCTCAAGAGTAGAGCTCGATTATATTTATACGTTTAAAGTTGTATTGCAGTTTGAATATTATTAATACAAACTCACAACGCGTACTTGAATGATAAAAAATATAAAATGAATATTTTTCTGAAATATGTTAGCTGAAATTTTTAAGACAAACATAATCATTTTAGGCGTTAACAAAATTAAAAAAACGGTACCAGGAACTGGCACACACTTTCTCACAAACATATTTAAATTATTAAACAGGTTCACTGTGACTTGTAGGGTGGGGTAGGAGAGGTGATTTTTTTATTAAAGTTGGAGATTAACTAATAAATATTATTATTATTATTATCTAGAGAGAAAACTATTCGATCGATTTCGAAGAAATTAGCACCATACACGTCAATTAGGTCTTTATAGATGAACGTAAAATGGTTTTGACAAATTTTGAAAAACAACCCACTTTATGGCCAAAAAATCCCCAAATGTCAGTTATTATTATTGTTATTAGCTAAACGAGAATTTTTAGAAAGATGCTGTTTTTTTGCATATGGTAGATCACATTAAAGGCTACAAATAAGACAAATTTTATCAAAATCGTTTGAGCCGTTTTTTATAAAAAAATAATAACTGATTTTTTGGGGGTTTTTTGGCCAAAAAGGAGGTTGTTTTTCAATATTGTTCAGAAGCCTTTTTCGTGCATCTATACAAGCCTACTTGACATGTCTGGTGCAAATTTGGTTGAAATCGATCGAATAGTTTTCTCTCTAGCTTTGTATACATACAGACAAACAGACATACAGACATACAGACAAACATACAGACATACAGACAGACATTTTGTAAAAACCACTTTTTTCGACTCAAGGGGTCCCAAAACGAATATTTCCACAAAAATATCAACATCGATTTTTTTTGCGATCACTATACTTTCTCTATACTATAGTATAGTGAGAAAGTAAAATCAATCATAAAATTGGTCAAGTTATTCGGTTTCATTATTTATTCACAAATATACTATAAATAAACCATGATAATATTTTAAACTATTTCGGTCGCCGCAAGTACAATGATACAGTATTTATTTCAGAATGCTAATAATACACTATAAAAGGCTTTCTAACGAGAAGGATAGACTGTTTTGTCTGTGTTCTCATCCATCAAGTCTAAGTGATGTTACAGTCTCGGGACATAATGGATGGGTCACGCTGTCACGAACTTTCTTTCTAACTTGATTGTCACCAAAAGCTTTAATGGACTCGGCTTACGCTCTCGAGAAAGATTCGGCAATAAAGTCGATAACACCATCAATATCACACACTGAATTCGATAGTTAATTACTGGAATAAGACACATACAAGACTATTTTCTATTTAATTTATATTTCCTTGCGTCTTTATTGTCCTAGTAATAGGAGCACCCTGCGTGCTCCGCACGCCAACCCCTTTGTAACCTTCTATACACATAATCATGTTGTTTTCTTTATAATAAAAGTATAGGATTAATAATAACCCCAAATCTAAGATGATAAACAATGTTAAATGTTCAAATCAAATTATTTCGTACATTTTATAACTGCAGTTATAATATAGGTTAAAGAACCAGAAATGCTCAGGTCTACAGTTTAATAAAAACCTAACCTAAAAGTTAGAAATAAAAATAATTGCTTCAGCGTTTGAAATCAGGTGTTAATGGAAATACTAGAACAAACAGTTGTGTTTATCTGTTATTTTATTCAATTGGTTGCTATGGTAATAAATGTAAATACAGTACATGTGTTGGATCATCTGTCTAGGCGAAACCTAAGAATTCTTTCCGAGTAAATTTACAAATATTGAAATACAAATTTTGTTTATCAAAATGAATTATATCCTATGTTACTCAGGGATAGCTTTTTATTGGTTAAAGAATTTTTTCACTCGATTCAGTACTTAAAGAGATTACCCCTACATGCAAACAAACAAAATGTTAAATCTTTATAATATTAGCATAGATGAATTCAGAAGCCAAATCTGTATCACGCCTACTTCTCAGAAACTATTAAAACTATTTAATGGCCGATATAGCTAATTAATGGATTCTGGGTTTAGATTTGCCAAAATCACTTGAATCAAAGACGTATTAATTTGTCCAAAAATAGTCTTAAAATGTACTACAATATGTTTATATTGTATTACAATAGAAAATAATAATTTGTTGGGAAAATACATTTACATAATTTATGTTCTCGACATTGAAGACCAATAAGTTCGTATTTTAATGTACAATTATAATTGTCATTGCTTTGTGATACTATAAATTTATTAAATCCATACAAAATCATTCAACTAATTATTAAACTTTCAAAATGAAAAACCCTAGACATTGTCCGTAAGGAAATAATGTAAACGTATTTATGGCACTACAATGATAAGACTTTACGCTATCAAAGTACATAATAACAAACATTTTGTTTAATATTGTTATCAGCAGTTGTGTTACTGGCATGTTTCTAATTCAACAAGTTCATTTAGGCTAACATTTTTAATATACTTGTGAGCAGTTGCCAAAATTTTCTCTTTTGAAATATGATACTGTATAATTTACATTGTTGTTACATAAATTCACTGAGCAAGTGAAATTGACAACATTGTATACACTTAAAGTCTCAATATTAATTTCAAAGTTTTATATTTGTTTTCGAATAATTATGTTATCCTATTACTTTAAATGGACAATTCTTGTATCTATCTTTGTATCTGTCGCGAATCTCGAAAACGGCTCTAACGATTTTTATGAAAATTTGCATACAGGGGTTATTTGACGTCAGGAATTGAATGCGCTAGGTCTTATGTCTTCACAAACGCGCATAGAGTCTGAAAAATTCGCATACAATTTTTAATCTGAACTTCTTTTTATACCACCTTTCAAGTCACTTAGAACGCGAACAGGTACAGCTTCTTTTTATACCTCCATCAAAGTCACTAAATATTCGAATGGATACATTATAGATGCAATCCAGATGTTAAAAATACTGAGCGATGCTCACCCAATTACAAACGAGCCGAAGATTAGCGAGAGCCTTTAGAGAGTTTTCCAACTGCGAGTGAAGCGTCCAGGGGCTGAGCTCCTACCTAGTTAGCGAAATATGAGCTACTGCAGTGACCCTTATGGTGAGACCTAAGGTATTGTGTTGCTTAGCAGGACACAATTTTTACATATCTGGACCTTTATGATTTTGGGGGGTTTGATTGGGGTAGGGGTTTAAAAAATGTCAAATAAAAAGGTAGGTCATGTAATACACCATTGAAAATCTTATTAAAAGGGAGACAGAATGGCGCAAACTAGAGCTTAGTATCTTGCTTCGTTTCAAAGTAATGGACAATCAAAGTTCTTGAAAATTATATTGTTATCATAGCATCATAGCAGGTTATTAATTTGTTAATATTAGGAATAAGTAAATTGTATGTTATTTTCCAAAACTTTGATTGCCCATTACTTTGAACCGAAGCAAGATATTAAGCTCTAGTTTACGCCATTGTGTTTCTCTTTTAATGAGTTTTTCAATGATGTATTACATGACCTACCTTTATATTTGAAATTACTAACCCCCCTTGCCGGGCTAAGCTCCCCAAAATCATATAGGGACAGATATGTCAAAAAAATGTGTCCTGTTATGCAACACAAGATATATATACAAAGATGTTTTGTTAACTTATTTTCAGTAAAAAAAATAATGAGGGGGTGGGGGGTTAAAGGGACTTTAAGAACATGCTGTATATATATATATATATATATATATATTGCAACGACGCACAAGTTGCACGACGCTGGGGGAGGAAGTTTGTTTTCCTTTTGTCCCCACGTTGCGACGTCAACCCTGCAACGACAGACCTTTTTTATGACGTTCGGGAGCCACCTCTGCAATGTAGCCCCGACACTATTGTCTGTCTGTAGGATTTCCCTACTTTGTTACAGAATAAAGAGATTATATCACCTACTGGAAGTTTAAGGCAAATTAATTTTAATAGCCTAGGTGATATAACTCTGGTTAAGATAACTATGCCTATAGTCACCTTAAATAAAAATATTTTATTAAATTCCTTCCAGTTATTCAAGTTACTATTAACTTCAAATTTGCTCAGCTCAGTAATTAATATTATATTTATTTGACAATCTCCGAGGAGTGAGAACAGTGGAACTTTACCTAGAATAATTAAATTATTTGTGCTTTGTGAAATTTCGTTGGAAATGCCAACTTTGCGTTTCCGCCCTTCAATATTGATCATACACTGAAAACAACTTATCATATAGGATACTTAGATAATAGGAATCTCTTGAACAAGGTAAATTAATTATATTAATTGAAATCAAAAGAAAATTTATTCAATAAAAAACTCAAAATACTCTGTGGTTCTTTCCACTACAAAAACATAAATTTTAAACTAAATTTACTATTTACATAAATTTTAACTCTTTTAGGTAGAACCATTTATTATTCATTTATACTTAATTATTCCTTCTTTTTTAATATTTATTATTTAATTATTTAATTATGAAAATGATTTTATATATTTAATTTACAAGATTAATAATTTTATATTTTGAAAAACCTAATTTTTTATCTCAACCCAGTATCAATAATTATTTAAATTTAACTCAGGCAATATTTTAATAAGGGATATCGTAACTTTTCTGACAGACCTTTTATTACTGCGACCCTGGACTCTGAACACCTTTCCCAAGAATGTTGATTGAAATCCAGCTTCCCTGAAGTCCGGTTATCGTTGGTGCGGTTGAACGTCTCTCGTGGTCTCAGCTTTTGCCTGGTTTGACTTTCCCTGATGTCTTCTAACGCCTTCCCTGATTTGGATTAACGCCTTCCCTGATTTGGTTTCCGCTTCTTATTCCAGTAGTCCTTCAAAGTCCATGTGTGGTTCCAGTTATTGTCATTACATCAGTCCTGTGATCCTTGTAGACTACGTCATTTATAGATTTTTTGACGCACCCGCTATATAATTAACTATAGCGTAATTCACTCAAACTGTCCAATCGTTTTTTCACTGTCTGTAATACTAACTGATTTTACACTGTCTTTGTTCATTTAACTCGTATTTGCGTTTGATAAAATCTTAATGAAAACTGTTACTTGAAATATTATCTCGCATAATATTATAATTAATTAAAATGTTCACTGTTTGATTGACACATGTCTTACTGCTGTCTTTATAAAACACTGCTTCTAAGTACGTTACTATAACATCGCAGATCCGTCTAACAACGTCGATCTAAAGAAAAAACTCAAAGAGTGAGAGAGCGATTCCAGCTTCCAGATAGAGCGATAGGTAGATGACAGATCGTTAGATAGGTCGTTAGATCGTTAGATGCGCGGCTCCCGCTGTACTCCGCTTATATAGCCTCCTTTGCCGCCTTCCGAGTACCAACTGCCTTTCTTATTTTTCTATTCCTTGTTCGATATCTTGCCATGCAACTTGCATTGATTTCTTTAAGTTTTAGGTTGGTACTACCCCCACTAACTTCTTCGTTAGGCCTTGCCATCAGCTAATCTAGATCTCCCCTCCTAACATTTTCTCCTATTGTCTTACGTATTTTCCTCGTAGTTTTCCTTTAACTGCTTTTATGAACTTGCGGTTTTCGTAATCGTGTTCCTGATACATTTTCCTTTCTTCTCAAACTTGAGTGATGGTCGTACTACGTTTGGTTCGCTTATGGCGCTGCCTCGCGTATTCCGCGGTTTTTCCTCGCGAAAACTTTTCTGGTTTTGAAGGAAAATCCTTTTTCTTTTTTCTTCTATGTTGGTTATTATTTTATGATATATTAGCCAAGATTTCCATTCTGTCCGAAGATTTTTCTTCTGTTTTTGGGACTTGCAAAATTTGCCAAATTTAACATTTCCTTTGAATTTGAATTTTAACTTTAAAATTGATACTTTCGATTGAGATTTACAATTTTATACCCTTACTACTTTCTTAACACTATGTTATTATTTTTACCACCTTTTTCATTCTATTTTTAGCAAATATAGGTATGAACTTTCTCACCTATTATTTTAATTAATTTACAATTTATAAACTTTTTATCTTATAAAACTTTTACTTCTTTACAACTTGTTTACTTTTTCATTTTCCCTTTTTCATTTTTTATGGTGCTTTTTCACCTTCAAACTTTAACAATTATCTCTAACTTTTAAAATATCAAAAATTCCTTAATTTGTTATTTAACATTTTTTATTCAATTTTTCTTACGCTTTTCAAAAATATCTTTTTCATTTAATTTTGATGAAATTTGAGAATTTCCTATAACTTTAACTCTTTATAACTTTAACATTTTTTATTTTACAAAATTGTGACTTCCATGAACAATGTTTCCACCTCCCGTGTTTCACATTTACCCATAAAATTCATCAATTTTATACTTTTATTTAACACCTTATTCCTGTATAAAAATAACTAATTTTTCTAAGTCTTTCAGGCAACTTGGAACAAGTTCCTGGACAAAAGTCCATCTCTGTTGACACAGTACAGTTGGCCGGGACTTGTCGTATTCTAATCTAGTTAAGTATAGGGTGTACCTCAACTCCTGCTATGAAATCTTGATTTTTGCAGTTTTACAACAAAACTCAATTTTTCACGCATTGCATAAGGTTTATCCGTTGCAAACTCCCGCTCTTAAAGATGAGTTATTCTCACAGAAAGAATAAGGAATCAAACTCTTTTTTCCTTACCCTCTTATCTTTTTTGGTTCTACCTGTACATAGTTTACTTACTCTAACATACCATAAATTCATTTTAATTACATTTATCTCGAAGTCTTCCTGAAATTTTACATATTTTTATATACACATCAATTTTCATATTTCACATACATTTCAATATTTCTAACTTACTTCATTTGGAAGTATCGATTTCCTGTAAACTTATATACATTTTATTACAATTACAATTTTTTATTACCCTTGGTTTCTCGCTTTGAGAGTTCGTCCACTGAAAACATATATTTTATAATAACATCTTCTCCTTTTTTGGAGTAATCGTCCACTGAAATACATTAATCACACTTTTTGTTTTATATTGTCAATTTTTGTCTTTTGGGGACTTAAAACACTTGCCTGGTTACCCTATATTTACAATTATATCAAAATATACTGGGTTGATTAACCTAACATATACTACTAACTTTGATCATCATTATTTTTCGCGTATTATTTTACTTTAACAATTTTATTTTATTTTTACCTTCATTAGCCTACGAATATTCCTTTTATCTCTCCATTGCTTTCTTACTTACTTCTTTGGCTGGTCAGACCAAACTTTATTTACCCTTTTACTTTTTCAATTCCTTTTACTACTATTTCTTCAGTACATCCGCTTACTTTCCAATTTTCTTCACCTTTACTTGGTTTTTTAGAAAATTTTAATAACTTATTGCCTACTCTTTTTTCAGCTCATCCGCAAAATTGTTGCCTCCTAACATACAACACTCCTCTACCTTCGTTTTTCACGTTTGCTTCTCGCAAACAACGCGTAAGCCCCTAAACTCGCTTACTCCGAATAGCAACCACCTTTCCTTTGTCTTAAGATGTCATTAGACGTTTTAACTGTTGCTTCTTTACTAACAACAATCGTTCATAAATTTGTTTCGGTGCCCATTCCTTTCAGGTCACCCTGTATCTCACTCTACATCTGTCATTTACCAACTACACTTACAATGAACTTTGTATTAGGCCTATGCCTTTCTCATAGCCTCGTTTATCGTTCTAATAAATTCAATGCACTACTGTACTCTGTATATTTACAAATGAAACTATTCCTAAACTACTATTTACATCTGACAATGATTTCTATCTACAACTCTTTCTATTATTGTATATACGGCCTTAGGTCGCGTACATCATATTTCCCTTTTATTCCTCCTGTCCGTATGTCTGCAAGTACATATGTTTTTCTTACCCTCCTTTCAACAATTCTATATGGACCTACATATAACCTATTTTGCTCCTTCGCAGATATCGCACCGTTTTATGACTTCTAAAACCTTTGCTAGCATGTTTTTTATATACCATTTTCTTTTTATCATATTGAAAATTTTGTTTCGGCCTATATGCCCATATGTCTCATGTATACCCTGCACAAATCTTTCTATTACTTCCTCTGGTACTATTATTCTTGTTTTATTGTTTATTGTGGAACATAACACATTGTCTCTTATTATAAAATTTGGATAATTTTCTATATTATTTATTTTCTCACGGCATTCTAAATTTCTAATTTGGTAGTCTCTAAAATTTACAAATAACTCTCTTAAATTTGGCTTTATCCTTATTTCTTGTATTTTTAATTTGCATTTATCTTCCACTCCCGTACAGTTCCCATACATCCTACTTGCCACATCGCATGGTACATTTTCCTTTCCTGTACAGTGTTGCACATTTGGGTTATACTCTTGTATACCGAGTATCCATCTTCTCATTCTGCTGTTTTGGAACTTACATGATGTTAGAAATTTCAGTGCCATATTATCGGTAATTATATTTAGCGGAGCTCCTATTACTAACGGACGAAACTTCTGCAAGCCATACACAATCGCCAACAACTCCAACTCGCAGATTGTATAATGTTTCTCGTACGGTTTTAACGTTCGGCTTACAAAACCTATTATTTGTTTTGCACCATTCCTGTCTAGCTGATATAATTGACAAGCTATAGCACCTGTGCTTGCGTCTGTCTGCAGATAGGTCTCCCTTCCTTCTTCCGGATGTGCTATAACCACCGCTTCTATAAACAACCTCTTAACATCTTGAAACGCTTTTTTCATTTCGTCGTCCCATATCCATTTTTGTCCCTTTCTTAACAACTTATACAGTGGTCTTGTTGCTCCTGCATATTTTTCTGTGAATCTCGAATAATAATTAACAAACCCCAGAAAAGATTGTAGCTGTTTTACTGTACGTGGTTCTGGAAAATCTCTTATGGTTGTTAATTTTTCCGGATCAGTGCTAACTCCTTCTGGTGTGAATATAAAACCCAAAAACTTTACTACTTCCTGACAGAAAACTGTCTTCTTAGGATTCATGGTTAAACCTCCTTCCTTGAATTTCTGAAATATTTGTTCTAGATGCTGTATATGTTCTTCGAACGTCTCAGACAAACATAGCAAATCGTCGACATAATTTAACGTAAACTCTTCTATTTCCTTACCTAACGTAATATCTACAGTTCGTATCAAGGCAGATAAAGAGTTCTGAAGGCCGTACGGTACCACTTTAAAATTATAAACTTTGTTATCAAACAAAAATCCTGTGTATTTTCTTGATTCTGGTTTGAGCGGTATTTGCCAGAAACTCGAAGTTAAATCAATTTTACTTATGTATTTTTTCCGCCGTCCTTTCCTTAAGATATCATCTATAGGCGGTGCACTTTCAAAATCTGGAGTTATAATTTTGTTTAGTTTCCTGGCATCCATACACAATCGTATCGATCCGTCCGGCTTCAC